>JARHVA010001963.1:1822500-1845000 GCA_037957365.1 Torreya grandis | reverse complement strand
CTTATGTCTATAATTGGCCTCATCCAATCTCTACCTAATTAATTTGACTTGATCTTCCATTTCTAAAAGCATCTCAGGTCCAAAGAGTACCTTGTCTTCTAACATGTCCCAATTGATTGGTGTCCTACACCTTATTTCATACAATGCTTCGAAAGGTTCAAACTTCAAAGTTGATTGGTGCAAGTTATTATATGAAAACTAAACCAATGGAATATAATCTTCCCACTTGTATTTTTGATCCATGTAATACATATGAAGAATATCCTCTAACACCTGATTAACTCACTCATTTTGACCTTCAATCTCTATGTGATATGTAATCCTGAAGTTTAATTGCATATCCAAGTTGAATTCAGAATTACCCAAAATTTAAAGTCATTTTTGGATTATGATTCAAAATAATCTTATCTGGTAATGCATGTAATAAATACACTTTCATTAAAAATATCTTTGCAAGAGTGGATGCATCATCTATCAAATTTCTTAGCATAAATTGATCTATCATGGTTAGCTTATCAACTATAATCAAGATCATATCATGCATGTTCCATGACAATAGGAAACATTCGACAAAATCCATATTGATCAATTTTCACTTCCATTTTGGTATACCATGAAGATATAACAAACCAACTATATGCACATGTTTATCTTTCAGTTATTGACATTATTGAAAACATGACACAAATTCCACCACATCTTTCTTGATCCCCTTATATAAATAAAGTGGTATAAGCTCTACCATGAGCTTGGTTACTATTGGATGTCTTGAATATGGGGAATTGTGTAGTTTCTTTAAAATTATGCTCCTTCAATTCTCTTGATCTAACACATACATCCTTCCATTGTATCATAAAATACCATCATTCTATAATCTAAATCCTTTATACCTAGGATTCCAAGCACTCATAGATAATGCTTTATTGACTTGATCATAGAATTCATCTCCTACTAAAAATTTGATCACTTTATTCATGAAAGTAATCCTAATAGTAGCCATAACTAATATATACCTCCTATGACTAAGGGAATTAGATACTCTATTTTCCTTGCCTTTGATATTGTTCATATCAAAATCATCATCAAACAAGAACTCTAGTCATCATCTCTGATGAGCATTCAGATTTGGTTGGGTGAAGATGTACTTGAGTCCTAAGTTATTTGTCTTAAGATCAAATAGTTTTTCCAACAAGTAATGCCACCAAACTTATAAAGCATACACAATTTTTATAAGTTTCCGATCATGAGGAGCATAATTCACCTTATAAAGTTACAAATTCCTTGGTTCATAATCTACTATTGCACCATCCTTCATAAGTAATACTCCTATTTCATCCCTCAACACATCTATGATCACTAAAAATTGACCATTAAGGTCAGGAATTCATAACACTAGTGTTGAATTAAGGCTCATTTTCAATTTCTAAAAGCTATTTCACACTTATCTGACTAGATAAAACTTTGGCTCTTTCATTATAGAGAGGTAATCATATTAGACATATTAGAGAAATTTGGAATGAAATTCCTATAATATCTCTCTAATTCCATGAAACTCCTTACCTTGTGCACATTTTTTGGTGTTGGCCACTCCATAATGGCTCTTATCTTTTCTTAATCTACTGAAACACCATCTATAGAGATAATATGTCCCATATATTGTAATCTTTACTATAAAAATGTGTAATTAGACATTTGACATACAACTTATGCTTCCATAATCATTTTATAACTAATTCCATATGTTGAAGATGCTCCTCTTCATTCTTAGAGTATATAAGAATGTCATCAAGAAAGACAAAAATAAAGTGATCTAGATAATCTCTAAACAGACTATTCGTGAGATTCTTGAATGTTACTAGAGAATTTGTTAACCCAAATGGTAACACTGTGACCTCATAGTTCCCATATCAAGTTATAAATGTTGTCTTTGGAATATACTCATTCCTTATCCTCAGTTGATGGTATCCTTATCTAATATCAATCTTAGAAAAGATTGTTATTCCCTATATTTGATCAAAAATATCATCTATACAAGGTAGCTAATATCTATTTTTGATAGTTGCCTTATTAAACATTCTATAGTCTATGTAAAGCCAAAGAGTATCATCCTTATTATTGATAAAGATAATTCGATCACCCTATAGTGACACACTTGGCCTGATTAACCCTTTTGAAAATAATTCCTAGAGATAAGCCTTAAATTCAACTAATTTAGTGGTTTTCATCTTGTATGGTACCTTAGACAGTGGTTTTGATATAGGTATGATATTGATAGAGAAATCAAATTCATGTTTTGGAGCTAATCCTAACAATTATTATGGAAACACATCATGAAAATTCCTAAGGAATGGATAATATTCAAGGGATGGTTTTTTAGATTCTTCCAGCTCATTTATCTTGATGATAAATTATTGGAATCATTTTTCTTGGGCCTTCTTGAGTTTCATAGCAAAAATTTGCCTAAGCCTCAAATCTCTCTCTTTTGCCTTGAATTTATGTCTAATTTCTAAAATCATATAGACATTCAACCTTCTTTAGATAACAGTCAACCTTGGCCTTATGCTTTACAAGGTAGTTGACTCCTAGGATCACATCATATGAACTTAGTGGTGTTATATAAGGATCCACTATTGTTTTGAATTTAGGCAACCTAATCTTAGCTACAACTAAAAACTTGTCAACCTTGATGTTTGAATCATTCCCATATTATACTGACCATGCATTTGCCATTACTCTAGATCTTATAGATAACTTATTTAGAATTTTAAGAGCTATAAAACATTCTTTAGCCCATGTATCTATCAAAATGGAAACTACATGTTAAAAAAAATACCTGATAGTTCTATGGGTGAAGCTTAGAATTTAGTTTGTTGATTATCAACTATCACATAAATATGCTGCTAAAAAGTTCCCTACTAAGGAGTAGCACCTTTTTCTTTGACTTATCTTAGGTACACTCATGAGCATAATGGTCACCTACAAAAATGAATAAACCTATAGATGGTCCTTTCTTATCAGCCTATTGGTTTCCTTTGCAACTAGCTATGAAGCCATTGCCTAGTTTCTTGTTACCTAAACCATTGTTGAATTTAGAATTTTTATTTTTGATTTGATTCTTGGGGTCTACACTCCTTTGCTTCTAGTTATTATTTTTTAAAGTTACTTTGGAACTTCTAAAAATTTTATTAAACTTGTCCCTAGCTTGAGAAAGAGACTTCAACTTCTATTTATTCTTGACTACCTTCTCAAAGTCCATGATAGATGTCCCATGATTTTCCACCTCTCCACTAATACATTGTTTTAATCCCATAATGAACTTCCTAATTTTGAACATCTCATATGCTTGGTACTGAGGTACATATTTTAGATGTTTGGTAAACTATTCCTAGTACTCATTCACCCATAAGTATCCCTACTTTAGATTCATTAAATCTATGATATTATGGTCAAAACATAACTATGGAAGCCATCATGACCTGAATAATGTCACAAAATTCTCCCATATAGTGATGGTTGAGTTAAGATTCATTTCCTACTTCTTATTGGCCCACCATGTAGCTACTTCACCAACCAACTAGTAAGCTCCCCAAATTACTTTGGTAACCTCAAATTAGTTTCAAATCTCAAATTAAATCTCTATCTCAGTCAACCATGCTTCATATCTATCACCTAAAATAATTCCATCCAACTTAGATTCATCTTCTTCATATATCTAGCCAACTCTATAACTACCTAAGCTTTCATATCCTGAGGATTTTACTGCTGAGTAGGGTGTTTTTTGGGTTCATCCTAGTGTTCTTTCTCTTCATGGACATGAACTTACTATTCCATGTCTAAAATTTAATCCTTGGTCTTATTCATGGTTGTGAGAATCTGATCCAACTTTATTGTTTTCTCAGTGGCAAATCAGTTAAGATCAAATAGAGAGTTATCATTGACATTTTATGGACCCTTTATGGATACTCTAGCTTTCACTATTCTCTTTTTTAGTAAATATAAGGATACAAATTTTTTATTGAATACATTCATTCATAGAGTTTGATTCATATTTTTTATACCACATGTAACATCACCACTAGGATCTACTTAGAATAATGTGATTTTTAAAAAATTTAATCGATGTATTCTTTCATTAGATTTCACCATGAGAATTTAATTAGTGATCCATATAAAAGACTCTAGGTAAGTTAATTTTAAAATAAGCTTGTGACATCTATCCATCATTGATCACTACTATTAGATGAAACATAACATAACTAAATATAGAATGTAATTATAGATTTTTAGCCATGGCTAGTACAAACATGCAACCATTGTTGTCATGGTAAAATAAGTAAATACTTATATCTCATCAAGTATAATGTTTAAATAATAATAAATACAATATAGTTTACAAGAGATAAATCTCCATAGAGCATGATTTCCTTGAACTCCAATATCTATGGTAATCTCAAGTGTTGTCTCCAAAGAAGTACTACTATGGGAGGGAGAGAATCATCCAACCACTTTTCACACCAACCATAGAACAATGATACCACCATAATCCCACATCATGAAATGGCACTCCCTTCATATAGGATTATATAGTGATTGTGAAATAATCTAGAGAGACATGCTAGTATCCATATGCTATATGATTTTAAAAAACATGTAGTGTACCATAAAGAAATCCGTTCTAACATGATGTCACAAAAAAATATAAATCATACATATAAATGATAGTCTATAACTAAAATTACTTTGAAAAAATTTTTCAACATTTATTTATCTCTAAGATCATTTAAATTCATACACACCACTTGATCGAATTACCTTCATTTGGTATTGATGATGCTAGTAAGCTAGTGAAGTCCATCTCACTACTTACTTAGTACCAATATTGTGAGATTTGGTTAACATGAATATAAAAAATAGAATCATATCGATTAATTCCTACTATAAGGAATAAAACATGTTAAACATATGAATAATAAAAATGATCACATTTATTCCATCAAACGTATGAATAAATCTTCGTAATATCTTTAACACATAAATAATAAGTAAACAAGTACAATTTATACCAACATAGTATAATCTATGATTAGATTTCATAATCTAATATATGTAAGTAAATACAAATGTATTACATTATATGACAAGAAATAATATCATAGTCCACTATTCTCATGTACACTCTACTTAATTCCAAACAACTAGTCATAATAAAGAAGTCACAATCTTCACGAGAACATAACCTCTCTTGTAAACAACTAGTTATATTTTTAGTAGACTACATTCATATAATTATAATTTATGTCCCTTAGAATACTATGTCTTATTTTAAAAATACATTATATTATAGAAATATATGACCCAATACACCTATACATGTTATATTTTTATATGAATACTTAAGTTCATATATAGATATATTTCTCATATATACACCATTGTACAATTAACTATATTCATACTATGTTTTGCATATACCTTATATATATAAATTGCTATTCATTCATAAATATAATACTAAATATAATCATTACACATCCCTATTTTTCAATGATAAATTTGGAAACTATACTAAGTATATGCTCTCCCAGAAGATCCCAATAAATTTGGAATAGATCTTATAGATGATCAATCAACCCTATATGAACACAATGTTAACATCCAATTAATATATAACTAATACATAACTAACAATACACTTAGTATCATGGAATACAACATCCATGTAATGAATATATATGGAATATGCCATCCACTTAATGAAGATCCACTTATATTTAACATATACAGGATAACACAGATATTATAATATATAATCACCTATACTATAACTAGATTAGATACCATAGATGTTAAAAATATAATATGATCAGAGCTCATATAATATAATATAATATCATAATATAATCATTTATCTCATTATATTATCATATCAAGTTGACTCTATTCATATTATATTATAGATCTTTGACAATGAAGTTCACTCTATTCATAACACAGACATGTAGCTCTTATACTACATATATATATATATATATATATATATATATATATATATATATATATATATATAATATAAGTAGATTAGATACATATAAGATAACACTAAATAGTTTGATGTATACTATAACATAGATATTATATATTTAAATTGATGTTTTTTTTACAAAGAGCTTAGTTCTCTATGTACACAAGTTCACTATCCATTGTTTAAGGTATGCCATATATACCTGATTCACTTTACCCATATTGTTATAAATACATAATCATATATTTTTACAATCAACTTATCTTGAATAAAATTTTATAGTTTTTTTATATTATCACAGTTTGCTAAATAATCCTCTATTCATACTTTTGTATGAATCAAAAGCACCCAGAATATTTATTTCTTAGTTTCTACTTATGTAGATCACCATAGTTTATAGGGATTACTAAGCTAGAAATAGATCACTATGCTATTATATAATGTGCCATATATACATAGCTCACTATCTATACTCAAATTAGTAGTTATACTTAGTTTGATACAAGTAAATAATAATACAGTTTGTTATAGGTCTGATTAATTTGATGTATGAATATTTTACACTCAAATTTATATTTCCTACTCACATACATATTTTTCATAGTGCATTGTACAATTCTATGTATATATGATTAATTATTACACTCAGTTTACTTGTTTTTATAAAAATAATACACAATATGAATATACACAAAAATTCACATATTATACAAAAGATAACAATGGTCTCTACTTGGTAAACATATTCAAGCTAAAGTAACACAACTTTGAATTTATTTGCTTAGCTTTGTCTCTCTCCTCCTCAATGCATTATTTCTCTTTTATCCACTTTGTCCTCTGCACCTTTCCTTCTCCCACTCATGCCCCCAAGTTATTCCTTCTCCTTCCTTCTACTCTTATTCTGTCCTCTATGTTGTGCTTCAAGCCATTCTTTTTCCTCTTTATATGACTATTGTTCTTTATTTTAAATTTGCATCATATATATATATATATATATAAATAATTCAATGATTTTTCTCTTTTCATGTTTTTCTTTTCTTTTTATTCTATTTTCCTAAAACTTCTAAGTCGCCATCTTTGCCTTTTTTATATTGGATGACCCCTTTTTCTTAATCTCTAACTTTTGTTTTATTCATTTTTTCCTCATTTATATATATTTTCTAACTTAATAATAATTAACTCAATTCTTGCCTAATGTCTTTTATTTTATTTTTTTATAAAAAATCCATTACAATATAATTTGATTTTAACACAATATAATGTAATTGGTAATTATAAAAAAATTACTTCATTTTCTACTAACTCATTATAAGTAAATAATTATCATGACTTAAGGATAATATGATTAATTTAGATTTAGTTATAATATTTTAATCCATCTATTAAACTAGTCACAAACATAATTGTTATGTTATTAATATGTTATTCATGCATATTTACATTACCATAAACATTTATAATTATGACTATAATAGGATAACACAATCATATTCAAACATTATATAATTAAACCTATGCATAAAATCCATAATGCAATCACATATTATTGATTCCACAAAATCACTAAACTAGGATAACATACAACTAACATGCATAAATGATTATCTAAATACAAACAATCATAAAAAAATGTACTAATGCTAACAATTGAACTTATGCATATAATGAGTACCATTAATGTGGTGTGTGTATGGGTTCTAGCCATTCTTATATCATCTCCTAACATCTCTATCTATTTCACCCTCTCTGATGATGCTCTCCCTCCATCATGCTCTAATGGATGAGTCTCTTCTATGTCAAACTCATAACAAGCAAGTATCTAGTGTACAACATCATGACATATATGTCATATAATACTACTATAATAATAATAATCATAATGTAAATAATATACCATATAACTAAACTCATAACAATGCCATCATGAAATCAAATCAACATAAATCTATCCCATAATAGTATATGACTTACAACTTATCTGAGTAATAATCATATCAAATTTAAAACCTTAGGAATATATAGATAATCAAGTAAATTTGTTTACCAAGGAATCAGGATGTAACAATTAGTTTAAATGATCCAGACTATCCTGAACATAGGGCTACTAGATAGTAGCACCCTATAATGGATAGTATCCCCTTATTGTGCTAGTGTCCCAATCAAGGTGCTAATGTCTATCTGGTCTAATTTTTGAGTGATCTAAATTAAATTCTGAGTCTCTATTCTATTTTGTATCTACCTTATGTCTAATGTCTAAAACTAAGCTCGTGTGCTAAAATGTATCTATAAATAATAATGTAGGAACCCGATCTCTATTAAAAACCTCTATGAATGCCCCTATTTTGAGGGTAGTATTGAAATTTCTGTAATAACTACCCTCTAAATAAGTATCTCTAAAAAATGTGTAAACTAGAGCATGTGCATGATATTCCAACACAATGTACAAACATAACATTGGAATTTAAAAGTAGAATAAGTAATGTAAGATGTATGTTGTAATCTAACATTGCACAAGTGTGTCAATATATATATAATAAATTAATAAAATCAAATCTAAGTAACTATCTAGGGGGATGGGGCATGATGTCCATCATGGTACCTAAGTAGGAAGGCTAGATGCATGAGATTCCTCATGACATTGAAAAATGGTGTGTGTATATCAAGTAAATACAAGTGTCATGGTGTAAAATCATACAAGAAAACATACATACAAACACGTGAGGCATGATTAAAAAAATAGGTGAAAGGGCCATAATATAAGGTGGATAGGCACATGTCACTAAATCTGAGAATGGAAGACAAACACATACATGTTTAAATGCCCACATACATGAGCAAAAATAAAATTAGTGTAGCTTCACATAAAAGGACATGTTCAAAAATCCACATAAAAAAGTAAAAAAAATCACACATAAGGGACATGGTGACATGTCCAAAGCTTACAAATAGAGAAGTGTCATAGAGTGAAAAAACAATGGCATATTCAAAAGCCCTCAAAGATAGAAGAAGCATAAGAACATAATCAAGTCTAATCTAGGAAAACTAGAAATGAAAGCACATATACCTATGTAGTGTAAATCTATGTAGATATTAGGATGCATATATACTAATTCTAACTAATGACAACTAACAAAAAATTTCAGTGATAAGGAGTAGTGAGCAATATCAGGATAAATTAATGCATAAATAAAATGTATAATATGTAAAGATAGAACCTGGTTATAATAACTATGTATGAGATGCTCTCGAATGGGAAGGTGTGTCAAATTTATAAACTTGGATCAGTGTAAATGCCCCCAATGGGTAGATGATAGATATTTTCAATCATTGTAGTGGATAATACTCCTATCTAGAATCTGTAAGCACTCGATAAGAATAAGTGAAACATATGTGTATGATAAAACCAAATATACCAAGATAGCCAGAAATATGTAATATCTAGAAAGTTGTAAAAAAGTAAACATAGTAATGCATATAATCTATAAAATTTTATGTTTTTAAAATATTATAATGTTTTTGTATTTTGACATGTTATATTATTTTTGTGTTTTTTGATTATAAGCTATATAAAACTAGATAAAAATAAACTATATACAAATATCAAGAGAGAGAAGGAATTATGTACAAGGGTAGGAACCACACTAAGCAATGAGTCTCATGGGAGACTCACTATCACCATGAACTATTTTGAATAGGGGAACCATGATCATGCATGCAGTGTGAAAGGGAAAATATGATTCCATGATCTATTATGATGTATAATCTGAGTATGAAGTTACTTGAATAGTGATGTTATGATGTTGTGGGACTGGTTGTGATGCCTTATGAATTATAGGGGTCTTAGGGACCCATCTGGTAGAATTATAATATATATTTAATGTAGGTTACCTTTACTAAGAAACCCTAGACCTAAATATAATTGATCTCAATGTAAATTGAGTAGAGGAAATTCCTCTAGAATATGTGATGTATCTATGATGCAAAGGTCTCCCTAGTAATGGTCTCCTTGGGAGAGTATACATGGGTGTATGTACTATAAGATTATACCTATCTTTATCTAAGGGATTTAATAAAAATTGAGATGTATGCATAGGATTTTTACTCTCTACTATAGTTTATATCCATGTAATATTTGGTAGCACTACTAGAATTATAACTAGTGTCTATGCTGAAATTTTAGTTGGAAACTATGCTAGAACTGTCTATGGGATGGGAAGAGGATACTCATATGGTACACCCTCAATCTTAACCACCTAGTTAGTATGTATATACTTTGTACATCAATTTACTATATATGGGATGGATCAAATTTGATGTAACCATAGCATGACCAATAATATATCAAATATACTTGCACTAGGTACTATTAAGAACTAAGTGGTTATGTGTGTTAGTCTAACCTATAATGGAAGCATAATATCTTCGATGGACCTATATACATTGCCACTAAAACCAATTATGATTGTATATATGGGTAACATATCACATTATCTCTATCCCAAGTTCTGTAAGAGTGTCATGGTACACACGATTATGTTTAACCTATTATAAACCATAACACTATGAATAGGATGGTGATTTATGTATGCTCATATGAAGAGTGCATGTAAATATATTTAATCATCCATAATATCCTACTTTTGAAATGTGATAAGTACTATAGGTATCATTTTAATATGATACATTTCAATAATGTTTTGTAGTGGATGTGTCTCCTCTATAATTGTGTGATAGGAATCTGGTGATGGATGCACCTAGTATGTATAGTGAATGCCTAATGTGCCCTATCCTAACTTTCTATGTGGTTTATAAATGGATATAAAAATTTATTTATTTTATTTTCCTTTATATATTTTTATTTATGTGCATCTATGGGTGTGCCCACATCAATAATGTTAGCCTCGATGAGATCTTGTATCTTATGCTTTAGGCTAATGCATTTATTTATCATGTGGTATGGTGCCCTATGATACTCACATAATTCATTTAAATAATAATATTTGGAATAGGTCATGTTTTATAAACCTATTTAATGGGAGGGATAGATATGACATTCCATTCCAATAGTTATTGTATAACTCCTAATGGTGACACTAGAAGATTAGTGAAGACTTTACATTGAGGAACAAATAAAACTAATCTAGGAGAAGGATTAAAAGCTATGTTGACTATGGAATTTTGATAAATTTTGTTTTTTATTGACCCAAACTTATATGGATGTTTTTTTTAACTCTTAATAGTTTATTTTGATCCATTTATGTATTTGAGTTTGCCCATTACTAATAGCTTAACCTCTCTTTTCTTGACTATGTGGCACATTGTGATAAATTTGGTAAACTTCATGAATAAGATAGATTTGTGGAGTTTTGGTAGTAGAATCTATTTGAATATATCGTAAATATTGTTATATATAATGGGGTTAGTCAATTTTAATAGTATTATCTTGTATCATAAGACATAATCAGCTATGGGATCATTTGACTTTTATTTTAGTTGTGTCACTTATGCATATGATATCTTATCACTAATGTTGATAGAGAACTATGCTAGGAACATATCAGCTAAAATATTGATTGTCATGATAGAATGATTTGGCAAATAATAGAACCAATATAGGTCATAATCCTTGAGACTACATAGAAATAGGTTTTTGAGAAGCTAATCATTGGACACATAGTCCAAGAATGTTACATGAAAGGCTCCAAGGTAATGATATAGGTCACCATTTACATCATATAATGTGATCTTGGGTGCCATGAAATTTAATGACAAAGGAGTTTCCATTATGTGAAAAGCTAAATTTGTATGTAAGATAATGGTGGAATCCAAGGCATGTGATGGCCTATTTATTCCCTTATCGAGATGTAACACCTTAAATTATAGAGTAAAAACCTCTTGCATAAGGGATTGTACATCTGGAGTAGAATAACTAGCCAAAAGTGGTGTAACTATGATTCATGGTTGACTAAAAATATTGGGTTATGGTATATGAATTCGTTGAGTGGGCCCCATCGAAGGTATAACAACATTATTAACTAGAGGGGTTGAAGATTGACCATTGTTTGTCTTATTCTTGATTTCTAATATAGCTTATAGAATATATACATGATCAAGGGGATGTTCCTAAATTATATATTTGAAGTCTTGTAATACCTCATCTTTGTTCATAATTATGTCATTATCATTAAGTGGAGGTAGTGTGTCTTTATTATCAATGTGAAACTCATCTTGAACTTAGTTATATTATTCATTTTCAGATGCATTATCATTGAATTCCACATAATCAAATGTGAAAGATTCATAATTAAAGTTTTAATAGGTTCCTTTTCCTTGTTATAGGTTCAAATAGCAGGTATCCGAATATGCTCTATAGGATTACCACCTAGTCTATCACTTCTTAATGGAAGAGAGAGAGCATTTTTAGATGGCATATAGTAAACAAATTAAAATATAGATACTATAATAGAATATATGAATTTTTAAAAATTAATCGTAGTTAATGAAAATAAGATTAAAAAGGATATAAGCACTAAGAGCATGTAGGGTTAGGGTTCTTGAATCTAGGGTTTCTTTTCACCAATTTAAATTAAATCTAAAATAAATTGAAACCCTAATGTAAAACTAATTTAATTTAGCTAGGTTGTCTAAATAAATTAGAAAATTAGAAGTATGCATCCCTAAATTTATTACAAAAAATTTAGATGAATGCAAGATAGGGTTTGAAGCAATATTTGAAGTAAGATAGGTTCACCAAATTATTTAACATTGTAGGGTTTTACAAGTGTAATTCTTATGTTTAAATTAAAGAGTTTGAGATGTCTAAATCAATTAAATAAATTACAATAATTAATCACTAATTTATTATACCATTTGACCTATTTTTACTTTCTAAAAATAGTAATAAATAGGCCTAAATATAAACTTATCTAAAAATTGATTGTCACAAATGATCTAGGTTTTGAAAACTGGGTTCTAGATAGTTCTTCATGTCATCAATAGAATTTTAGTATTTATCTACTCACTTGACAATAGTGGCTAGTATGGACAGTAGCACCAAGTTTATATAGTGTCCTTCATGTGGTAGTATTGTCCCCTTTGTAGGATTATTCTTATTTTATGGGAGCACATGTGCTTATGTTTTTAGGTCCTATTCTTGCATACTATAAACCTAGAGATCTATGTTGTACCTATAAAACCTAATTTAGTGTAAAAATCCTTATCATCCTTGAGAGCGTGTCATGATAAAAATTTGTGTGTTCATTAGTAGGATAGGATATACATCCTTAACACCCCATTATGAAGAGAGTTTCCTACATACCAATACTCCAAATTGGGATCAAACCTGATGTAGTTCTCACACCTAGTGCTTGATGTAAGTACAAGTGAATGCTAGAATAAGAGTGGACTTGGATGCATTTAATGCACTTGAGATTTAAAATCTTTGAAAACTAGGCTTAGGTATATTATAAATGGTAGTATGTATAAGTAAGGTAGGACAGGGATCAAATACCTTAATTTTTCTCAAATTTTCTTGGTTTGAATGTGATTTTGCATCTCTTTTGCATCTAGTGAATAGTGGTGAATTAGACATGTATTTAAATATTTATATTGATTTTGTAGATAATAAAATGTGCTTAGGCTAACCTTAGGAGGGGCACACATTTGAAAAAGTATCCATTAGGAAGAGCTAGGGATAAAGATAGTATCACCTAGTTGAGGACACTAGCAATATGTGGCTATAGTGTCCCAAATGTGGTGCTAATGTCAACTTGGAAATTTTTTGAGAAATTTGGGTCACAATCTAGGAAGATAATTATAGGATTATGCGTTGACTAATTATAGGTTACTGCCAACTACATAATGATTGGAAAAGTGTGTCTAAGACTCTAGAATGGGTCTAGGGATAAGATACAAATAGGGTAACTTCAGAGACACTCTGAACATCCAATTCCCACTTTTAGGGGATTAAAAAAAGTAATTCAAAACCAAAGAAATATGTTCACAAAATAAAATTTAGATTTAAGAGAACTAAATGTGTTGGTTTCATAAAATAGCTTAAAATGGTAGACAAAATAAAATTTAGCATAAAAAATGAATAAAATTTAAAATTATGACATTACATGGATAATAAATCCACCTAAGAGGAGAAGGAAAAATGTAAGCCTTGATTACCTTCTAGAGGTAAGAGGAAATCATCACTCTCCATAAGTCTCCAAAAATGTTCACGATGATGCATCAGGTATAATTCACAAAGGTTTCTCTTTTGACAAGCACTAATACTTTGGTGAAGTAACACATCATTCATAAAGTGACCATTATATGTGAATATCCCATGGTTCCTAAGGCACTCATGGTGAACACACTTGAAATAATCAAACAAATACCTCATGTAAAGGGGTAAATGGGTTTTTAGCTTACAAGAAGCTCAACTTTCTATCTCATAAACTAATTCAAAAAATATAAACATAGTTCTACTCTACCCTCAAACCTCATAGTTTAATTAGTACCCAAATGATATATCAATGATGTAGGGTTACACAATAAAATACAACACTACATAATACAATTTTACTTAGATGTTATATGTTTATATGAACATAAGTAACTTTACACAACATTTACATATATGGTAGTTGCATACAAGGTACTTCATGAACACATTCACATTCAAAAGAGCAAGATTGGGCTTAATAAAAAAATATCATAATTATATTATGACATACACACTCTATGATCATACAATAATGTTTTTTATTAAAGGGATTACATTGTTTCATAGATGTAGTATGTTTATATATGATACAAACATCTACACAATATGATACAATTACACATGTTCATAAACAACTATAAAAGTAAAAGATACATATGTTTATCTCAAGATACATTTTCTTTCAATGGTCCATGACAATGGGTACAACCACATCATAATATGATAGTAAAATTTTGCTATAAATACACAAATATATAGGTAGCCTCGTAAATTTAACCGATATAAATATGCCATCCTTGATGACATTGCTAACAACTCTCATTAGTCCAAATGGTGTATCTATTCCATACTAATTACATTGATGATAACCATCTACCACTACTACTCTCAAAAAAGGAACAATAAATGACCATTCTTCACTTTGCACCTAATGCTACAATAGTATCTCATGTAAATATGCTTGTTTCTATGGTTGATCACTTAAGAATCATAACTACTATGGTACCTCTATACAGATAAGTCTCATGAATCATTCTAACCAAACTAGAAGTACACAATCTATTTTATACTTATTACGAAAGATATCTGAACCAACTATAGTGATATTACCAGATTTCCTAGTGTTGGCCCATGCTCTAATAACAAAATGTCATGTCCAAAAGTGTTGTCCCAAAACCGATATATGTTTTTATTAACTTATTTCAATAACGCTTACTTATTATTTGTTCTTTATTACTCGATAAATTATTATGTGATTTTCCAAACATTATCAAAGGATTATGACACATAATTATATAGATAGTTTAATTAGTTATTTAATATATTTTATTGACACAATGAGGCCTATATAGGATAAGAACACAAGTTTATGAGTTTAAGATCAATTCAATTCCAAAAATAAATTATTAATATCCTAATTAATGAATATGAAAAAGTTACCTTATTAATAAGTACCAAATTATAATTTCTTGATTTAAAAAATCACAAAATTATACACACATAACCTAATCAAGACACTCATGGTAAATAAACCTATCTAGAACAAAAATCACTTTAACGCAAGGTTACCACTTTAAGGCTCCCCAAGGGAGAGTCTCGATTAAGACTAAACAATTCTTTTTTTAATGCACACAGAAAATGAATACAACCAAATATAATTAGGGTTGAAAAAAATCACATGATAATCAAACCCAAAATTTAATTACATACACACACATAGATATACACACACACACACACACACACACACACACACACACACACACACACACACACACACACACACACACACACACACACACACACACACATACATATACATATACATATATATGCATATATTTATGTATATATATATATATATACACACACATACATATATATATGTATATATACATATATATAAATATATATATTTGCATATGTAAATATAATATATATATATATATATATACATGTATATGTATATATATGTATATTTATATGTATATGTATATGTATGTGTGTGTGTGTGTGTGTGTGTGTGTGTGTGTGTGTGTGTGTGTATATATATATATATATATATATATATATGTATGTATGTATGTATATGTATATGTATATGTATGTATGTATGTGTGTGTGTGTGTGTATATATATATATATGTATGTATGTATGTATGTATGTATATGTATATGTGTGTGTGTGTGTGTGTGTGTGTGTGTGTGTGTGTGTGTGTGTGTGTGTGTGTGTGTGTGTGTGTGTGTGTGTGTGTGTGTGTACACACACACAATGAGACACCCTAACCTAACATAATAACTTGGACCTAATGCCCCCACCACAACTTGGGCAGCCTACATATCCACTATAGGGAATTAAGGTCTAATGTATGTATCCTTTTACTTGTGATGGCATCCTCCATGAGATGTCATCATTGAATGAGGATTTGACACTCTAAGCCAACAAGATATATAATACACCACTAAAACAATATTTTAAAGCTCTAAATATACATTATATGATTAATCCATAATATCAACACATCCAATCAATGTAAAACATATAGACAACTCAAATTCATGTGCTTACCCAAGCACCAATATGTAATAACATACCCTAGAGTCCAACATGAACTAAAACCCATATTCCAGTGATATTGACACCAAAGGTCAACAATTTTTGGCCTACACTAATCAGAGAAGCTCTACCTCATGATCAGACCTATAAAAGTCTTCAAGGTTAGAATAATATGGAACACTAGTACTTAATAGAATAATCAAGAGGGATACTACCTAATAACTATAATATATCTAACTAGACAACACCATTAAGATTTATCAAGATAGACATATGTGAAAGATAATATTATAAGGTTCATGCTAATATGATAACTCAAAGGAATATTTGATTAAACATGTGTTATAATAATATCCATGGTTATTTAGTCATAACACTCACTCAAGTGAGCATCTTATGGGTTAGTTCATTAATCTTGTACCCACTCCGCAATTGCCTATATATCCTTGGTGATCCCTTCAAATTTAGATTAGGGATGACTATAGTCACCCATTTACAAATGAGTTTTATTTTAAATGTGAAGTCATTTTGCCATCATCAATTCATTACATAATTGAGCAAAAATAAGTCATCTATGTGGGCAACTTCATAACCACTAGTTGGTCTATACATATTTAAGCAATGCCAAGGCATCTAAATATTTAATATGTGCATAATTAAATATAATATTGAGTGTGAATATCAATACTCATTCCAATGATATGTTCCAAAACAAATTCAAGTATGCCCCACCCTAGAACTACCCACCAACAACTAAATCCAGACATAAACATTAGCATAAATGACCTAGAACTCAAACCAAGGTATCAAGTATATAAACGGAATAAAATAATATAGGGTAGTCATGACCTCAATTAAATAATATATAAGGCAATAAAATAATCACCTCATCAAAATACTATTCCAATAAAAATGTACTAATTTTCATGCTTATAAATAGGTACAAAATTAACCCTACTTTAAAACTAAAAGAAGAGAATCAATTATTGTACACCTAGAACTAATTGTCTGAGCTTAAATTATTGCATTTCGGTCAACAAATGATTTTTACTATGAGAAAATGATAATTTAATCAACCAATCCAAGGTTTTGTTATCTATTGAAAGAGTTGACTCATAAAAATCCTACTTAAACTAGTTTTGGAATCACTTCGCTAAAAATGGCAAAATTGGGATAAAATTTATTTTATTATGAAACTTATAATTTAAATATATATTAAATTGGTTAAATTTTTTCCTTTTAATAAAAATTAAATCTTGATATTTTAATTGTGTCAATTCTAAATCAAATTTATCCACCAAAAAGAGGTACAAAGGATTTTTATCCTAGCAAATAGTTTTTGGAGTCAACTAAAAATAATGATTCTAAAATGGAGTAAAATTCTGAGTATCAATCCCATATTTTGTATCCACATATAAATGTTTAAAAGTCTCAAAAATTAAAATTTCAACTTTAAATATTTAAATAATGTCAAAACCATGTAAATATTCAAATCTAGAATAAGACATCTAGATTTTTTTCATAATCATAATACCACTTATAAAAGAAAAAACATAATTTTTTTGACACTAAAAAACCTACATTCAAATAATATAGGATTTGTAAAATAACCAAAAGTCCATTCTTGATAATGTGCATGTCTTGTATTTGAAGAATTAGGAATGGTACATTAACTCAATGTAATATTGTAACAAGATGTGCATCATCATGAACCCACATAATAAGGACTATATGATCGAATAAAACCTATATTTCATCATAATAAATTAATGGACTTTTATAATAAATATTTAAAACATACCAAATGTCACGTGATATTTTTTTCATACTATTTTCATAATTTCTCTTATTCCCAAACATAGTTATTGTTTCATAAGTAAATACCAAAATCATAGATACATGAGAGTATTATTAAAGTTATTATTAAGAAGTCAACTCATATAGCACATGAGGAAGCCTAAATTTCAAGATGAGTTCCCCGAATATTTTAATAAACCATCACATAATTATTATCAAGATGAGATACATGAGAGTATTGAATAGGAAGAAAACTACTAAAAATATAAGAAAACACACCTATGTATATAGATACTACAATTCATAATGTCTATATGGCTATAATATCATTGAGGAAGTGGTAGGATAATTTTTCTGAAATAATAAGCTCATAAATTTTTTTCATAAGGCTATGGTTTCTTCCATGCATGCCATAGAGTCAGCCCTTGATTCTTTATGATTTCAATTTGTCTACATACCATGGCCCTCATTAAGTTTCTTGTGAGACTAACATTTATTAGATTTTAGGGTTTTTTACCTTTGAGTGAGGCTAACCTATTTAATGACTTATCTTCATTCTCTCCTAGCTATTTCAACTATTGATAAGAATGACAGAGCATCAACCAATGGCCCTCTACAATCACCCAAAGAATTTTGTACCAAAGGTCTACCATGAGGTAACTTCTTAGAACTTATTTTTATTTTACCCATTCTAGATTTTAACTCTAATTGTAAATGTCTAGAACTATTTTATTTGATAGTATATTTTGTGGGTCGAATTCCCTCTAAAAGTATGTTTAGGTCTTGGGTTCAAGCCCACTAGGCTGCTCATGACATTAAGCTGGAGAACATCTACAATATGACCAAGGAATATTTTATGTTCCATTTTGTTAACCCTTCTCATGTGGGAGATATCCTCCATAAGTTAGCCATATGGTATGTTCATAAATTTCTCATCATTCTATCCCCTTAGACACATGACTTTGTAGTCTTCAAGAACACTACTCTCAAGGTCCCATTTTGGGTAAAATTTCTAAGTCTCCCACTCCCCTATTAGCATTTTATTCACCATATCACTTCCTTCATAGGTTAGGTTACTTTCCATGATTAAAATAGGTTCTAATATGCTATACCATAGAAGTATATATGTGTAGAAGTAGACCTCTCTAGGACCTTAAAGAGTTCATGGAAATCCAAGTTGGGGATGTGGGGATGTGAGATACTCCCATCAAGTCTTGTATATCAACTTTACTAACACATATTTTTGTTGCCAAGCCACCAACCATAAAATTTGGTACTTTTCCCTTTAATTATCCCATAATAATGTGCCCAACCATTAATCCTATCCTCTTAAGCCCTCTTCAAAATCTTGAAAAAATACAACTAAGTATGGTTCGACTACAATAGGAAAGAAGAATTGTTGTACTAAAGCTATGATCTCAAACACATGAAATACTAAAGGAGGAAAGCCATTGACAACTAATGACCCATAGGACTAGGCTCTTAATGATAAAGATCCTTCTCAAGCTAAAATATTGAAAGTGATAGAAAAACCTAGGGTCTTTAACACTCCTCTAGCAACCAATGTTCTATATCAGGGTCTCAAGGCTTCTCTACCTAGTTCTTTTAGTTTTTCAGACTCACAACCAACCTCTCTACCACTTCCTGCTTGTCAGGATGTACCCAAATGCTCTTGCAACCCTCATATGAGGTGTAAAGAGTCAAAGGAAGGAGAGTATCAATTTGAATATATTGTAAGGAAATAAGCAAAAATAGATGATTTTTTAAATGCCAATAGTGGGCATTTTTTATAGAATCATTATGATGCCTTAGAAGGCCTAGAATTCGAGGATATGTCTCTTGATACCCATCATCTATGAATTATTTTTCATGGAATGTTTGGGGTCTTATAGACCCAAAATTAAATTTTGTTGTGAATTATTTTAGAAGGAAGTTTTCCAAGATGGACATTATTTGTTTGAAATAAGTGAAGGTAGTGTATTTTTATTGATGATGGTCAGTAAATTTCTGTGGCACAATAGTATTATTCTACATAGTAATCATGAGGTAGGACATGGTGCTATGAACATGTTTATTTTTCCAAGGTGGAAGTTGTACTTAGTGCAATTTGGCATCGACCCCACCAACCAATTAGCTTTGGCCCTTTTCAACATTGAAAGCCATTCCTTTGGATTTATTAATATTTACACCTCAAATTATTCCATTGAGCATACTTATTTATGGAAATAGATTACAGATGATCTCCCCCATGCTCATTGGTTATTTTTTGGTGACTTTAATGTGGTTACATCTCTTGAAGACAAAGTGGGCCACCTGCCAGTGCATTGGGAAGTTGTCAAATAGGAGGTGTGGTATTATATGTTAACTAAATGTGTATTTTACGACCCTAATTTTATCGAATAACCTATTGACAGAGTGTGGTACACTTGGAGCAATCTTAGGGATGATAGGGATCAAATTCTGAATAACCTAAATAGAGCAATAATATCCACCCAATCATAATTTTCCTTAGATAATGGGTTTTCTCCTCTGGTATAGGTGTTTCCCAGTTTTAAGATTTTTTATCATTCCCCCATTTATTTTCAAGTGACATGGAAATTCATGAAATCTAAGGTCCATAAATCAAAATTATTTCTTAATACCTCCCTACTCAAGCATGAGCCCACTATAGCACACATTCATAGAGCTTAAAATCTAGATCCCCATCCATCCCATGATTTTGGTTGGATTCTTTGGTGGGGTGATGCCATCAAAAGGACTTATTGTTTTCTAAGAATCTATGGCTACCAAATTGCTAAAATTTGACAACACTCTTACTTTATTACTTCCTTAGAGTGTACCCATGTGGAATTAACACTAGAAAAAGATCAATTCAATGAGATATTTTAAGTAAAAGTCTCTTATTTATGGCATTACATCCATATTTTAGATAATTACAATCCCCAAGGAGCTCAAATAAAAGTCAAACTCCCCTGGCTTAAGATAGGGGACAAAGCCTCCAAAGAATTCTTTAAAATGCTTTGAGCTAAAAACTCAAAGAAATAAATATAGGCTATCTTTGATGCTGGAAGGACAATATCATTTACACCTCAAAATTTTCAAGCCTTTGTCCTCCATTATAAACAAGTGTTCAGAGCTCAAGAGCCCTCCATAAATCATAACATGTCCCTTTAGTAGTATCTTATAGTGATGCATTGTGATGTCACTCCCACTCAGTGGGTTGCTTGAAATAAGCTCCTTATTATGGATGACCTACATGATGTAATAACTCATATGGAAAATAAAAAAACTCCAAACATTGATGGTTTACCTTATGAATTATATAAAACCCTCTAGGATGTTGTGGGTGTTGAATTATACCATGTTTATTAGGAGGCCTTTCATACATATTCTCTAAGGAACAATATAAATAAAGGAAACATTAAATCCATACCTAAACAAGGGGATCCCAAATTGATTTGTAATTGGTGATTGATCACCCTCCTGAATGTTTCCTACAAAATTATTGTTAAATCTCTAGTGCTTTAGTTATGTAACTTGTTGCCGCATATCATTCACCTTGAGAAGAAATGATTCATCAGAAGTAGATATATAATAGACTATCATTGCAATTTGGGAAGGAATGGACTAGGCTAGGAAATCTAAGAAAAAATTTATGTTCATAAATATTGATTTTGAAAAATCTTATGACTGTATTGAGTAGCCTTTTATCTTGGCCATGCTTAAATCCTTGGGATCTGGGCCCAATTTCATTCAAACCATCCAGATGTTTTTTTAGATGCCTCAGCCATCATCTCTATTAATGGAGTCACTTTTGAATAATTTGGTCTATTTTAGTTTATTTGCCAAGGATGCCCTTTGACACCTAGCCTATATGTGATTGAAGTTAAGGGATTTTTTATATCTTCTTAT
>JARHVA010001963.1:1522500-1817500 GCA_037957365.1 Torreya grandis | reverse complement strand
AGGGAGTAAAATTAAACATGATCATAATAACATACTAAAAGAAACCCATGATGGATTTGTATTATAACACAATCCTAGAGAGAGTACATAAAATAAAATAATGCTTTCAAGCCTATGGTGGCCAACACTCTTATAAGATGTGCATCAATATGCAATAAATTATGACATATGTCAAAGAGTGAGTAAACCAAATTCTAGAGATGAGACTCCAATTCACCTAGTGTTATCTCTCACCCCATTTGAGAAATGTATAATTGATTTTACTAGTCCAATTAACTCATGACAAGAAAAAATAATGATAGATTCATTATTACTCATATAGATTACTAAATAAAATGGGAAACATAAATACCAAAAAATAATTATACAGTAAATACTACCACAAATTCATTCTATGAAAACATAAAAACATGGGTTTGATGTCCAATAATCATAATGAGTGATTAGGGTAATAATTTCATCAATAATATAATTGTGTAATTTCTTAAGCACTTTTTGATCCACCATAACAGGAGTAATCATGATCACCTTCAATAAAATGTTATTTCTGAGGTGCTTAACAAATTATTAGATAAGGTATTGACCAAAAAAATTAATATGAAGAATGGATATTGGGATACTAAGATACTAATAATATTGTGGACTGACCACACTACCTAGAAAATATTAGCCAAGTAATACCTCTTTTACATAGTAAATGGGCTAGAAGAAGTAATGCCAATGAAGTACATACTACCAAGTTTGAGAATTGTAATAACATTTAGAAAAGATTTATATAACTAGGAAGATTTAATGATACAATATTCTTGGAATCATATAACCAAACTCAAAATAAAAAACACATGTATTGACATGATAGACATATTAAATTTAAGTAGTTTCATGTAGAAGATAAAGTTATGTTATATGATAAAAAAAAATATAAAAATATAGGTAGGTTAAAGATAAGATGTCTTAGAACCTATATAGTTGAGGATATTCTATAATCATGAGCAATATAATTGAGGATACTTTTAGGCACACTCAGAATAGGGTTTGTCAGTGGAGCCCAATTGAAACCCTAAAACATAGGCAACTATAGTAAATGGTGGTGAATAATAATAAAAACATTCACAGGGTGACATTGTCTTTCCAAATAGGTGAGTTGATTAAGGGTATTATGGTGTCATAATCAAGACATATATGTACCTTGTCAATGATAATGTTACTTCCCATTATGTGGGTATTATCCTTCTAGACAGGTAAGCTGAGTGAGGATACTATGGTGTCTTACAACAGATGTCTAAGTACTTAGTTGTTGATCATGTTAAAACCCCCTAATAGGACAAATATGAAAAGTAGAAGAAAGTAAGAAGGGGGGATGAGAAGAAAAAAATGGAAAAAAGGAAATTTTATAAAAAAATGGTAGAATACAAAAATTTTGAAAAAAAATGGAAAAAACAAAAATAGTTTGAAAAAAAATTAAAAAAAACATCAAAAAGGAGTAGAAAAAATTAAGAACCCCAAAGTAAGAAGTATGTTATCTAAGATAAGAAAAAAAGCAATTTCAATGGAAATTTACAAGTAATGGTGAATAATTAAGGATGGTAATATAATAAAGTAGTTTAGTTTGTTTCTACAAATTGACATAATACATAGGTTACTTTGAAAATCAAAAATACAAACTAAATACAAATGGGTGGATGGAATGAACTAATAAAATAGTTCAAAGTTATAAAAAAGGATGATGTCATAAGGATAATATCAGAATAAATGAAAATTAGTGAAAATACATGTAATTAATAACCAAATAAAGTGAAATAAGAGAAATGAATTAAAATCATCAATGTAATTAAATATGTACCATAATTTCATTTTTAACACATAGATTGGATGTATTATAAAATAAGGGTTTTTCTGAAGAAAAATGATGCAAATCATTTGAATATTGACACTACAAACCATTTCTCTAATGTAGTAACACCCTATTTGAGTCTATTTTTATATATACATAACTAGAAAGGATGGAGATACCTAAAGTTATCAATACATAATAGATTAAGAAACTGCAATCACCTAAAAATGACCATTCATGACTTGTATGTCCACTTGAGGTTATTTTACCCTTATTATAGTACTTGACCCATTTTAGCAGCCCTTTTGATCCACTTTTAGTCACATGAAAACTAAAAATATCACCCACACCTATATAACACAACATAAAACCCATAATGGCACAATTCATTAGTGATTTATAACCCTACATGATAAAAAAAGGTAATATACATCTTCCCAAGAGGATTAGGATCAGTTTAGACCTATTAAGTCACCCTCCCAAGTTATTTTTATGAAAACACTATATAAACACTACTCTCACACTCTTACACTCTATGTGGACATTATCACATAAAAACACACAAAATTACCACTTCACATTGAGGTAAATCTCCCAATTTTTCCAATATTATATTAATTCAACCCATACATTCAATAATCTATCCCTAAGTATTCAAATCTCAGGTGTCCTCCAAGGCATCCTCTCATGTATTTACACTCAAACATTCTAGCATTCACTTTCACTCGTACCAAGCACTTAGGTAGGATAATTACATTGGGCTTAATCGCTCCTTAGAGTATTGGTATGTAGGTATCATGCGCACATATCCACCAAATCAAACCCACTAACCCCTTTTTCTCATGATGTTCATTCAAACCCTTATAAGCATAAAAACCTATAATTTTAAAATGAAAATAAATCTATAATAAAAATTTTTAAATACAAATACTTGAAGTTTTGACCAAATCTAGAATAGGACTGGATCTACAAAATTTGAAAATTGTTCAGATAAAGGACACTAGCACCATATGATTATATTTTCTAGTTAGGGATCTACTATCTAAGAAGGATTATGAATCTTAGATACTATTTATGACACTCAAACTATCCTCTTCCCCAATTTTCATCCTCTGGATCATGCATCTTAGTCATTTTTTAGTTAAGTCTTTACTTGCACTATGTATTACTATTCTTAGAAAAGTCAAAGCTAGTCAATTTTGTAACAAATCTGTGGCTATATTTATTTCATATTATTTGTCTGATTTAGTCTACTCATATCTTTAATAAACATATAATTTACATAAGTTAAACCCTATAAGGTTAAAACATTTGGTGAACCTGGCTTACTTCGAATATTAATTAAAACCCTAATTTTACATTGGGTTTACCTTCTCCCAATTTTTGTGCACTAAATTAGGGTTACAAACTTCTTTTTTTCTAAATTTTTATAATATCCTAGCTCATCAGTAAATCCCAAATTAGGGTTTATTTTATTTAATGTAATTTAAATTTTTTCTAAGCAACCCTAACTCAAAACCCTATATCCACATACTATGTCCCTATACATACAAATACTAGCAATTAGGGTTTCACTTCCTATCCTAGTTTCTATTTAACACTTTGTTCAAAATTTATCAATTGTATATATACTTATGTTATATTAAATTATACCTCTTCTTTGTTTTTTATTAATTATTCATTTTTTACTTTATCTTCTTTGGCAAGTTTAACATGACATATATGAAGTCTTCTACCCCTCACCCAATTGATGAATTTTTGAACTTATCTCACAATTATAACAATGAATGGACAAATTTTCAATATTGAACATTAGAGCATAATTATGACTTCATTTATAATTATGATGATTATTATTATTATAATTATTGATATGAGGATTAATATGAGCATGACAATGAAAATAAAAATTAGGATATATTAGATACATCATCTTCTCTTTCCTTTCATCCTTATCTTACTCCTCAAAATCCTACTAAAAAAATAATACCCAAATAATCTCTTGTTGGTAGTACTTTGTTCAAATTTGATCCTAGCTTTTCAACTACTTTTTCTACCTCAATATTTAAATTAGATGAATATAAGTGAAATATATAAATGCCACTTTTGCATGATTCAAGTAAAGTAGATTATAACAATGAACCTAATTTACCTTTCTCACTAACATTCAAAAAAGCATGTACTAATGATATTACACCTTTTATCAATTCAAAAACTAAGTTATATGAAATTATTATATCACCTTCTTTCACATTCTAAGCTCAATGTAATGATTCTTTACAACAAATTGATAATGAAAATATCTCTAATGCTTCTCTTACATGTCATAATATGCAAAGAGAAAATATGACTACAATTTCTTATACCCTTGACCCAAAAATTGAAATTTATAATCATAATTGCATTCCACACATAGCTATTGAACAAATGCATTGCATTACACCTACACATGATGACACATTTCATAGTAGTAAAAAGTTAAAATATTCTCATACTCTCTCTCTTAATGATCATGTGGATGATACTTCTACTCTTATTTATACAAGTGAATTAAAATTTGATTCTGATGAACCTTGGGATAATGATGATTATTGTGATTATGATGAAGATGACATAGAATCTACCCCTAGTTCTCCTCTTACTTCACCTCTTTTTCATGTTCAAACAAATACTAGGTCACACACACACACACACACACACACACACACACACACACACACACTTATTATTATTATGTTCATATTTACATTTTCTCAAGAATAAAGTACGTTATATTCAATTAACATGTGATACTTCTTTACAACTTAACAATATAAGAGATCCTAATGAATCTCCCTCAACCCCCCTTATTATAGTATAACCTATTTCTCAAACTAACCCAAATGAGGGTGATAACTCATTTCCATCTAACTAGGTCCTAACTATCACACCTCCAAAGGTTACAAAGAACAAACCAACCCTCCCTAAAAAATATTTGTAATGAAATATACGAATGGATAAGATAAATAACAAAATTCAAAATTTAAATGAACCCCTTGATAATGATAATATACCTTCATAAGAGGTAATATATTTGATGCATGTTGGGGTGCTTTATAATAACAAGTACATCATCTCACATTGGAAAGTAAATCATACCACTTATGGGTGGATTACAATGCCATCCATAATAATCCCATTCTAGGCAGCATTTTCAATGCAAAAATACCATCAAAACTATAGATATTTTATTTTCCAAAGTTTGATGGAAATGGAGATCCATACTTGCATCTTGAGGATTATAGGAAAGTTATGGAACATGTTACTAGAAGTTTGAATCTTTTACACCTATTTCCTAGGAATCTATAAGGTTGAGAAATAGATCGGTTTCATCATTCACTCCTTAGTGGTTCACTACACACATACAATGAGTTAGAAGATGTTTTTCTCATGTGTTGCATTCATAAAAATGGACCTTAGGTTACATATGAGAGGTTTCCTTCATTACATCAAGGCTAGATATAAACAGTTAATGAATATATTCTAAGATTCAAAACATGTATGCATTAGTTGATCTACTAGCCAAAATATTTAGAGGTACAATACATTTTTACTATAGGTTAGATTCTCCCTATTTGAGAGATATTTCTATATGAGATATCACAGACATTAAGATATCTATGTTACATAGCTCTGAGACTAGAAAAAAATTAGGACTTCTGGTTACACATTTAGAGATAAATTTGGATATAGTTCTCTCAGATCCACAGTCAACTAACATGTTAAAAGAACCTACTCCACTTCCAATTAAGAAACTAGTGGAACATAAACAACTAATAAAAATAATCAACAAGGGAAAGAGCCACTTTATAGAGAATCTACTATAATGAGTAAAGCACAAGACACCAATAGTGGGTCCATATAGTTTTAGATAGAGATAGGACTCATGACATACTATTCACATTATTAAATAGGGGGATGATCACCCTCCCTTATACTCATCACCATCTAGCACACTACCTACATAGGATACAAAATAAACCATATTACAATTTTCTATTAGATAAATAGACATTTAGATAACAACTATTATGCATTCTGAGATTGTATTGACTACTATAATGACATAGGCATTATAGAATTTACATAAAGTGCATCAAGATCTATTTTTACACACTCTTCTAGATCACACTCTAATACAAATGACTTATCATAGGATGTTCTTTTAAAAAAACCATTAGTTACTCATCATATGAGCCATGTGGTTTTTAGGACACATACTTATGTGATATCTCATGCACCATCAATTCAGTAGTGTTTCCTACTATTTCTAACTCTATTTTTCTTAATTTTAGGGAAAAGGAGAGAACCAATAGATGAGGGGTGTGTACCTCATAAATTATATGATCTTTGATGACCAGATGAAGTGAGATCTCCTTTTTGGAGAGGAAGGACTACCTACAATAAGACCACACTAAAAAACCTTGTTTGTTAGATGAGTATGAAGGGTGGATTGCCTAGAAATGCTAGATCCAAGAAGTGAAAGATCCCTTAGATGGCTATCAATCCACTCCCCTAATGATAAAAATATTTGATAATAGAAATAAAATGTGTTTGCATTCAGATTGACAAGAAATAAAATGCATATGATAGAAATAAATAAAAGTACATGTTCAATAAAAGGTAGCACATTGATTCAATACCATGCAAAAGTGGATCAAGGTCATGTTCAAAGGATTTGAGGAAAGTCTATAGATAGGCTAAAAATAGAAATAGGGTCTGAGTGGTGTGAAAGGGAAGGAAATCATAGTCTATTATTTACCCTAATAGTGACCATTGGTGGTTAAGGTTATCAGTGATGGTTGTTCTAACCATTAATGGTTAGGTGACTGGTGATGGTTGCTATAACCATTGACAATTATAGCAACTAGTTATGGTTACCTATATGAGTGTGGTAGAATATTTGAAGTGGGATTGGTGGGAGGGGGTTGATGAG
The DNA here is from genome assembly GCA_037957365.1 of Torreya grandis. NCBI lineage: Eukaryota > Viridiplantae > Streptophyta > Pinopsida > Cupressales > Taxaceae > Torreya > Torreya grandis. The sequence goes on along the minus strand of JARHVA010001963.1, from coordinate 1,810,691 downwards.
TAGAAGGTAGAGTGTAAATTATTAGGGTAAGGGGTAATATATAGATGGTCTAATCTAAAAAAGAAACTTTAGTATAGAAATGAAATATTAAAACCAACATGAGAACACCTATATAATGCCAAATAGGTGATAGTTAAAATCTAAGATAAATTGGGAAACATAAAAATTCTTCAAACTTTAAAAGTCATATGGATAGATTTTCAGGGTCTTGAATGTCTACACAAAGAAAACAAGGGAGTTTGGATGCAAATTTTTGGATCCACAACTCTTCCAACAACCTTGTATTTATAGCATGAAGTTATTAAGTAAAGAGAGAGAAAGTTATTAAGTTGGTAGGGGATGAAGTTTCCTATTTTCATTTGTCTTTAAAATTTAGTTTTAAAGAAATTTGCCATTTTGGAAGATGTTAATCTTAAATAAAGTTATCAATGATTTTAAAGCTTAAGGCAAGTTTGGTGACCCCAACCATCAATAGTTATTACAAACCATCAATGGTTACCCTAATCGTCGATGGTCAAGGGGCCATGAGTAAATAGGTAGAAAGGTTATGAATTAAATGATGCATTTAAGGGGTGTTTGGTATAGAGAAGTTATAAATGAGTGCTAGTGGACTAGATGGTCCACTAGATGCAAAGTTGATCAAGGGTCCATAGGTCAAGATGACATTGAAAAATATTATTATGCAATTTTTAGGTGTCTACATTTTCCCCCTTTTTGTTGTGTAGCTTTAAGAAAGTTTTAGAACAAAAATAGGTAGTTGGTCAAGGATTAGGATTGGTTGTCTTGAGTGTGGGAGGGAGGAAGTGTTCCCCCTTAAACTATGAGACAATGAGGCAATACAGAAATCAGGTCATGGTTTGATAAAAGGAAGAAAAGATGTCACAAGGTGGGGATGAAAAGGTGGGGGTATTTAAAACACAAATTTGTGCACAAATTATGACTAAGTTCAAGAGTTAAAATCATGAAAAAACTAAAATTATTAATGTTGAAAATAAGTTTGGGTTCTAGGATAAATGATTAGGTGACCAATCTCTGACATTGGTCATAGTTGATTGGGTCTTTAATATCAAGTCACCTAGATATGTTGGGTGTGTAATCAGGTATCTAATGTAGGAAGTGATCTTAAAAAAACACTAATGGGTGGGTCAAACACAAGGTGGTGCATAATTTAAAAAGGTCAATCATGGTAAAAATAGTTTAAGGTAGTTAATAATGACCAAAGTTAGGTCATCATAAGGTAGGTGAATAGGTTGGTTCAAACAAAGGATAATGGTGAGGTGGACATGGGAAAATGGGTTGGTTGGTTGGTTGAGTAATGGGTGGTCAAGTTGACTCTTGATGTGCTAGGCAATAGGATGTTGCCTACATAGTCTCATGGGCAATAAATCTAATATGGACTTTAGGCCAATGAGGGCATTGTGCTACAATAGTTTCCTAATGAACTAAGGTGGGGAGAGTATCAAGTTGGTTTGGCTAGTGGAGTAGTGATCTTAGCCCCAAGTCAGTGGGTTATGGTAGTGGGTCATCTGATAGGGCCTCCACTTGGGATAGGTGTAGATACATGTGTGGATGGGGCTAGTGGTAGTGGTACCTCAGGATCATGATACACATGGCTGAGATATTTTTGTTTATGATTTTGATACTAACCTACATGTTGAATATGTCAGATGTATATGAGGGAGAGATATGTACATGTGTAGACACTTATTGATGTATGTGTGTGTGTGTGATTCATATGATTGAGATGTTTTTATATTTCTATGTTTTGATGAGATGAATGCTTATGTTTTGATAATGTGTTAAGGATGACTAATGTTAATTTTAGATGTTATAGAATATGATTATGTATGAGACTTATGATGTCGATGATTATATTGCATAGTATATGCATGTGATGATATATGAAGATTTGATTATGATTATGATATGATGTTCTTATTTTGTTTTTTTATTTAATTGTAATGTTAGTGATTGTTATCTGATGTGGATTTTTATGATATGTTTATTTATTATGGATTATAATGTTATGGTATGTTGTGATAAGCTTATAATGTTTTGAGAAATAATGATAAGAGATAATGTCCTTGTGAACTAATATAAATACAAAGAGACATGTTAGGTTCATTGGCAAGGACCTTGTGCAACCAAGGTTAGATAGGATTTTAACTAAAATAAACCTTTGATAGACTTCACATGAGGGCATTTATAGTGAAAGGGTATCATTATAAACACCATGTTGCCAAGTGAGCTCATATTCCATTAATTTATAGAGGGAAAAAATGAGATGATAGGTATATAAAGATAAAAAGGGATAAGATAAGAACCTAATGTGGATTTAATTACCCTTTTTATAAGTGACCTAAGAACCATAACACATAAGTCCATGTATTTACAAGGTGTAAACTAATTGATATGAGAAGTCTACAAAGATATATTATGTTATGAGAGAACTGATTTTGGCCCTTTGGTGGGATAATAGGTTCATGTATTTCTTGTTTTTATAAGAGAGGTGAAATTGATCAATGTGGGAAGTCTCAAGTGCTTTGATTGAGCCAATTGTAGATTTTATTAATAGATTATTTTTTGACATTTTGGCTTAGCCATCCTTTAAAGGAGTGGTATAAGTATGAAAAAATGTTTGATATATGTCCTTCAAGGGATAAATATATCTATCTTGATCATATTTAGTAGTCATCCTTTGAGGGAACAGTCTACATTTGAAGAAAATAGACCCAAATAATATGTTATATCCCATAGAGAATACTTGAATCTATTCTTAGACATGGACCCATCTATCCAAGATTAGAGGTTGACCTTATTAGGGTAAGATGTTTACCACAAAAGGTGGTTGATATGTAAGGAAAAGTGTTTTTTGGGAAATAAATGATCATGGGAATTCATCTAATTAAAGACAAGAAGTACCCATGGGAACCATGCCATTAGTAGAGCCATGGTACCCATGCTTAAGATTGGGTTAAAACTATGATGGATAATCACATGGGTCTATTGTAATCAAATGCCCCCAAGAGGAATAGGGTAATAGGACAAGGGAGGGATGAATCACATAAGACCAATGGGTGAGCTTAAGTTAGACCATAGGGTTATTTTATATCTCTCTTAATAGTAGAAAGGACATAGATGTGAAGTGCTGAGAGGTTCAGTTTCTAGTTTTCCTTCAATAGAGGATAAATGATAAGCTCCTGATCCATACTTATGGACGATGCTATAGAGTCCAAGCCAATTAAAAACAAATTTGCCCTTTTTTATTTTCTCCATGTTTGTTACATGTTGGTTTTATTTAAGGATGAGGTATCTAATATTAAACTCATGTTATTTAATTTTTTTTTATAAACATAGGTGATACATTCTTTGTAGATGCAAAGATGATTAAGGGAAATAAGGTGATGCTCATCGAGTAACTCAAGGCATATGAGGTGTTCTTGATGATAATAATCATAAAAAAGATATCTTGCAAGGATATGATAAAAGAAGGAATCTAAAATTTGAGAAGTAAGATAGCCTTTGAAGAAAAGACTAGAGAAAAAGGTGTACCACCTATGGAGGTTCGAATGTTAGTGTAATAGGACCACAAAGTGAATGGGATGTGCAGGTGCCAATCCTAGCCTAAAGCTCTTACAACTTTGGTTAGCATTTTAATGAAGGTTTTGTTGTAAGATTTTGCCTAACTATTTGATTATGAATGATATGGAAATGAATGACTTAGATTGAAGCCAAAAGCATCATAGAGAGTTTGAACTTTCTTATTTTTGAATGATTTGCCATTATCAGTGATGATTTTATAAGGTACATAAAAATGACAAATGATGTGGTGATTAATAAAATCAATAAATTTTTAGCTGTGATTAAGATGAGGGGGATGGATTCTACCCATTTAGTGAAATATTCAATTGTGGTGATGATGTATTCATGTCATGGAGATGAGTGAGGATTGATTTCTCCAATGAGATCAATCCCCCATTATGAGAAGTGCCAATAATCTTTGGATACCTAAAGTCCATGAGTAGTTTCATGATGTAAGTTATCATGTTGTTGACACTTGACACACTTATTTACATAGTCACAACAATCTTGATTGAGGGTAGGCCAATAGTAGCCAAGGCATAGGATTATTTTGCCAACAATGAGGCTACTAGAATTTCCCCCATAAACTCTATCAATTGTTTTCTTGATAGCATTGAAATTATCATGACTTCATAGACAATGGAGAAGAAGGCCATCAAAGCCACATTTGACAAGGATTCCCTCGAGTATGGTATAATGAGAGGTACCCTAAACAAAGGATTTTTAGGAATTCTTTGAGAGGTCAGGTGGAATAATGCCAAGGTTAAGGTAATTGAAAGTTTAATCATAATAGATGTCAGAAGGGGACACCTTTATACTACAAATGGTAGGAAGGATTGAATTGATATATGAGGTTCTAATGAAATTATGGATGGTGACAAATAGTTTGGAGTTAGTAGGTTGAGAGGGGATTTGAGATGCAAGGGAGGCCATTATATCTATGAATTTGTTAGTAGATAAGAGTACTAACTAGATTTGGTAACATTTGAAATACGCCAAGAGTTTGTCAACCAAAAACTTATACTTTTGTAAAATATCATTTTTACATTGATATGACCCATTGATTTGGTTGATCATGAGTTGAGAATCATCAAAGATAGAGATGGTTTTCATTCCTAAAGTGGGATTAGTTTGGAGATCAATGACCAAAGCTTCATATTCTACTATGTTGTTAGTACATTAAAATTTGAGTTTGAAGGAAGGTGGGAGAGTTTCACCACAAAGGGGAATGAGAATTACACCTACACCCCCACTATGTTGGCATTTAGAGCCATTAAAAAACATGGTCATTTGGTAAGGGGATTATTCTCGAGAAAGAGTCACAATAGATTCATCTAGAAAGGTCAATGGAATAGGTTGGTTATCCAAGAGGGGGATTTATCTAATTAGCCAATAATGACCTAACCTTTAATGGGATTTTGTTGAAGAAACTCAAGATTGAACTCATCTAGAAGTATGAGCCACTTAGTCATATGCTGATTTTGGTATGGCTTGGAGTGCATGTACTTGAGTGGGTCAGTGTTGGTAATAACATATGTTTTGTGATTAAAAAGGCAATGAAATAGTTTAGAGGTGAAAAAAATGAGAGTGAGACAAATATTTTTAGGATGGGTATATCACATCTTATACTCTATAAGTGTGTGGTTGATATAATAAATGGCTTGCTCTTTGTTTTATTCATTTCAATAAATGAGTATTTTACCTTAAGAGTGATCCATGATAGAGATGTAAAGGTATAAAGGTTGGTCATCCTTAGGTTAGATAAGAACTAGTATAAAAAGTAGGTATTCCTTGATTGAGTCGAAGGTTTGTTGATAATCTTTGATCCATCTAAATGAGGTGTCTTTCTTTGAGAGATGGTGAAAGGGTTGGCATCTATCTAATAACTAGGAGATGAAGCAAGGGATAGATTGGAGTTTTACCTGTAGACTATGAAGTTATTTAAGGTTTATTGGAGGAGTTGTTTCTAGGATGGCTTTGACCTTAGCAGGATCAATTTCAATTCCATAAAGGGAAACAATAAATTTAAGGTGTTTTCTAGAAAGAACCCCAAAAATATATTTCTTGGGATTTAGTCGAACAAAAATGATAGAAAGAATAACTAGATGATGTTTACAGTGTTTGGATTTTCTAAGGAGATAATCCACATAATCCTCTAAAATATTATGGATAAGATCATGGAAGATATAGTTCATGGCTTGATAAGTTTTGTATTTTTTGAGGAGATCATCCACATAATCATCTAAAATCTTATGGATAAGTTGTGCTTATGTTTTTTAAACCAAAAGTCATGACCTAATAGTAGAAGGTTCCCCAAGGAGTAATGAAGGTAGTTTTATATTGATTTGAAGGGGGATTAGGATCTGATTATATATTGAAAAGCCATCCATGAGGGATAACATCTCCTGGCTCATCACAAGATCAACTAGTTGGTTGATGTTAGGTAAAGGAAAGTCATCTTTGGGGAATGCAAGGTTAAAGTCATAGAAATCCACAAAAATATAGATTCTCCTAGTGGGTTTGGTAATGGGAACAATATTAGAGATGCATGATGGATAGGCAATGGGTTGAATGAATTTGATGGATAGAAGATGTTGAAGTTCTTCTTTGATGAGAAGAGCTATGTGAGGGAATTTTTTGTGAAACCTTTTCCATACCAACTTAGCCTTAAGATCAGTAATGATGTTATGGAGCATGGTGGAAGGGTCAATCCCAGGCATGTCCTAATAAGAAAATGTGAATGTGATGCTACAATCTCAAAGGAAGGTGGGATAATCCCATTAATCATCTAATTTTAAAGATTGGCCAATTTTAATGATACAAGGGTCCTCTTGGGTCCCCAAGTTAACATCGATAGTTGATTCATTATGTATGGTTTGGTTTTTAGGAGGGAGAGATTTATGGATAGGAGGATCTCCTACACAAAGGTAGGTGAGGATGGAATCATCATCATGATGTTGAATGTTATTAATTATGGGTGAATTAAGGTCAATCAATTTGGGATAAATGAGAGGAAAAGTTTTCATTTGGCCATCTTGTTGATAAGTCAATGGGCCTAGACTAATGTAATTGATTAAAAAAAATGGATGGGATGATATCAGAGTCTTTAGATTGGGAAGATGAACTGGGTGAGGATTGAATTACTTTCATGGGGGTGGTAATAGGTTCTAGTGAGGTGTGCTCTTTTGGTGGTTTGAAACTCAGCCCAAAGAACTCATGAGGTTTCTAAGTTTTGATAATGGGAAATTCGTGAGGTTCTTATTTGTAAAGGCCCACACCAAATCCTTTTCAAATATAATGATGAAGATAAGTTTTGACAAAGGATGGATTGCTTAGATAGTAAAAATTAGAAGTGAAAGGTTGAATATATGGAATGGTGATAGGAGTGATGAGTGGTTGATCAAGTCCCCCATAGACAAAATATGTTTGATTGTTGGGAAGTCCAAAGGGGATGATGGTCCCTATGTTGGGATCATATGAAGGGTCATTTTGAAGGTTCCCATATTTATGTAGAGTGGGAAGAGTATATAAAGCTAAAATTTGATATTCCCCAAGGGAGAGATATTAGAAATTTTGTACCAAGGATTCCTCAATGGGATCTAGGAAGAGGAGATAGATACACTAGTTGAGGCTTCATCATTATTTATGGTAGAAGCATCATGGGTCATGACAGGTGGTGTAGTTATGGTAATGGGGTTGGTTGATTATGTGAGAGATGAATGTGGAAGAAGGACATCATTAGGTTGATAGGTCATGTTGTAAGATGTAAAAGGACTAGGATTAGCCTTGATGGTTATAACTTATCCTTCATGTTTAAATTTAACACAATGGTGTAAATTAGAGGGGATATAACTCATAGCTTGGATCCAAGGGCATCCAAGTATAATGTTATATTGGAACTCACCCTCTACCACATAAAATATCTCAAGAATAGTGCGAGGCCTAAAGCATATTTGGAAAATAATGGTCCCCAAGGTGGTAGCCATCATGTCATTAAAAGAGAAAAGAACCACTATAATTTTGGCCATGATGTTCTTTGGTAAATGTAGCCAATCATAATCATGGGAGGAGATTATGTTAATGTTGGCACCACTATTGATCATTACCTTTTTGACATAGGTATGATCAATGTATGTGGTGATAAAGAGAGGAGGATCCAATTCCTTAGAGTGTGCTAGAGGTATCTCAAAATCTTGGAAGAAAATAATGCCTAAATGTCATAGGGCTCTAATGAAGGATGTAAGAGGTTGAGGGTCATCTAGTTGAACCTCTATGGATTGTTGAGCCTCTATCAGTTCCTAATGATGATGAAGTGATGTGTTGATTAACTCATAAAGACTCATCTTGACTAGTTTTTAGTGGATTTCCTTCAATATAGTTCATTGAATAGATTTATACGGGTTAGTCAGAGGGAAACCAAGGATGGAAACATTGGGCATTGGTGATGGTATAGGTGAAGGAGTTGGTATTGGGGATTGGTTGGAAGGTTTACAGTCAAAATGATATGTCCATAGAATGGATGCATTGGTTCTTCCTTGACCCCTTTATTGAGCTCAAGATCAGGTAATGATGTGGATGGTATGGATAATGGGCTCAATGAGACTAGGTGGTGGTTTCATTTCTTCCCCCTCACTTTTAGATGAAAGTGGGGAAGAAGGAGTTGGTTGGGATGGTGGTTTGATTAGTTGAGTAGGTAGTTGGGTTGGTAAGTTAGGTGAAAGTGTTTCATTAGATAAAAAATCATTAGTAGCATATAAGTAGTGAACAAGAGCTTGCAAAGATTTACAGTTCTCCATGTCATGTCCTAGCATCCTATGGTATGCATAGATTTGAGTATCATCTAGCCAAGAGGGTTTGGTACTGGAGGGATGAATGGTTGAATAGGTGGATTTTTTAATGATGGATGTTTGTAACAACCTCTATAAAATAATGGATTAAGTTCCTTCAAAGGTGTTGGGGGTGTTGCAATGCTTGTAAAGGAAATAAGAACCTTCTTAGGCATGGTTTTAACCTTAAAGAGGGTAGGTGGTTGGGCAACTTTGGTATATGGTTTAGGTTCGATTGGCTTAGATATGCTTGAGTTACCAACATGTGGTTTTGAAGTAGAGGATGGGGGGTTAACAATAGGTGGAAAAGTGTAGGGGGATAAACTATTTAAGAATGATGAAGAAGTTGATGGCCTGGGTGGTGGAGAAGTAGGCATAGAAAAGGGTATTGGTTTAATTGAAGTGGAATAAGTGACTAGGATGGTATAAGGTTGGGGTCCCAAAATAGATGGCAAATGAGAAAGTTTTGGTAAAGGCCGAGCTTGAGGATGATGTTTAGGTAACTACACCTTTTGGTTTATCTTGATTATTGGTTTGTTAGGTAGACTAGAGGGGGTTAGGTCCAATTTGATAGGTGGATTGGTGATGCTAGGTGTCAGAAGGATACCTAAAGTCTAGGTTAGTCTAGAAAGAAAATTGTGAGATGATTTGGGTGGAGGTGGGTGATATGGTTCTTTTATGTCTTGGGAGAAATAAATTTTTGATGATAAGGTGATAACAGGTTGGAGAGTGGATGCCAATAAGGTCAAGGATTTGGTTCTATTTTGGTATGGGAGCCCTAGATGATGCCAAAAAGTGGCTCTATCTAGGCTAGGTTGTGAGAAAAAAATTATATTTTGCACTAACTGAGAAAAGGGCTAGCAAATGGGTTTGGGTCCTTGATTAGTCATTTCAAATATTAAGCCCTTGGGTGAAGAAGAGGGAAGGGTTTCTTCATATTTACATGAGTTAGAAAGTTCCAAAATTATGGTTGATTAAGGGAGTAAATGGTTGTTTGATTGGGGGTGTAGGTATGGTCTCAGCTCCTTTTGCTAGGGTGTCTAAAGGAGAAGAAGGGAGTTATAATATTTCATTTTTTGGGTTAGAAGAAGAGGTGGTTAAAGTAACAACTAATTCTATGAAAGGAGTAGGCATGGGCATGGTTTGATCAACCAAAAATGTAGGGGCTATAGATCTCTCTATAAGAGGTGAATTTGCTTCTTCCATAGGTGAGGTTGGTGAAGGAGTAATAGAAATGTGAGGCTTATCCCCCATGGGCTCATTTATGATGACACTAATTATGTGTGCCTCATGAGATGAAGAGGGCTCAAATTTATTGTCATGGGGTTGCGTAGGTGGAGGATGATTAGGAAAAGGTTTGCAAAAAATATTGAAAAAATGGTTAGGAGGTGCATTAGGGTTGTCAAATGACAATTCATCATTATCAATCATGTTTTAGATAAGACTTTAAAAAGTGTTACACTAATTTATGTCATGTCCAATGACCTGATGGAAATCATAGTGGTCATTTTCATTATACCACCTAGACATGAGGTGAGAGGGTTTAAATTTTTGGGGTGACTTGATTGGTGGAAGTTAAAAAAGGTTATCTTTGAGTAGTTTGTCTAGTATAGAGGCATAGGATTATCTTGTAGGTGTGAATTGTTTTGGGGAGGCATAATTTTAGTTTTGGTTTGGTGGATAAGTGGGGTTAGAAGGAGTGGTTTGATAGGGTTGATTAATAGATGGAGGTGGAGAAGCTTTCATCACCACCGAGTTGGAAAAAACTTTAGCTTTAGAATTGGATTGGTTGGTTGTCTTGGTGGAAGAGGGCTCATTGGGTTTAAAGGTAGTATTTTTATTTTGAAATTTCAATTTACCATCATCTATGGCTTAGTTCTCAAGTTTACATGGCATTGTAAACTATTCATCAAAGGTTCTAAATGTTTGCACCTAAAGGGTGGGAGTGATGTGTTTTACGCAACCCATAAAGAAAATATTAATGAGTTTTATTTGTGGTAGTACAAAGGATAATTGATTAATGAGACCTCACCATCATGAAACAAAGTCAAAAATTGATTCATCATCAAATTACCTAATGGAATAGAGGTCAATTATGGATACCTTCTTGGATATATTGATAGAAAAATGTTCTAATAAAATTTGGGTGAGTTGGGAGAAGGAAAAGATAGAATGTTTAGGAAGGGCATTGTACCTATCCAAGGCAAGCCCTAATAAGGACATAGGGAAGGTTCAGAGAAGGAGGGCGTCATCATATGTGATCAAGTAAAATGAATGGTGAAACACACTCAAATGTTGATGAGGATCCTCATGTCCCTAAAATGTAGAGAATTTGGGGAGCTCCCATTGAGAAAGATAAGCATGAATTGGGACATAAGGGTTGATAGGTTCATTACATATTTGATCATAGGATAAAAGGTTATGAGACCTAGAGATAGATGACTTGAGTTAGGTCATCTTATCTACAAGGTTGGGGTTGGGCAGTTACATAATTCAGTGGTAAGATCTATTGAGGTTGGATTGTAGCTATGAATTGGTATGTGGTAGGAGGTATGGGGGTAAGCACATATTGGTATGCGAGGGCCTAAGGTTGGGATAGTTCCCTAACAAGACTAATAGGAATTAAGGGTTGAGTGGAGGGTACAATATATCCCTATAGGTTGGGAATATATTGATAAGGTGTTACAGGGGCTTATAGGGGAACTAATAATGGCTAGTTTAGGGGTACATTTGGGTTGGTAATGTTAAAGTGTTTGTGGGTTATTGATGGGTAGTCACTCTAATGATAATGGGAGGGAGTGATTGTGGTATGGATAGCACCAAGCTCTAAAAGGGGGTTGAGGTTGGTATATTGGTTAAGCTGGAGGGAATGGTAGACATGGGTGTGTAAGACACTACATTGGTAGAAGGGGAAAGAAGTAAAGTTGAGTCAATGTTAGAGGCATTGGCTAGGGTAACAGATGTTTGGGTGGTAGTATTAGATGAACCAATCATAGAGAAGAATCTTGGCTAACAAAAGGTTGGGATTATGTAACACCAACCATGAATTGCTATGGCATACCATAGGGTGGATCTGTGATAGGAACCAAAGCTGTTGAAGTATGGTAGCGTAAGGTATTAAGATAGTGTTGAAAAGAAACTAGATTGATGTCCAAAAAGGTGGAGAAATCTACATTGCCTTTAAGAATGATGGGAGGTGCCATAGGTGGGGGAGAATGGTGTGGTGAAGCATGGGGTGATTTATTAACATCTAAGGTGTAATCCATGGATGAGGATGAAGAAGAAGATGGTGGTTAGTTTTTTTGATTTCTCACTTTTTGTCTAGTTACGATCATATGAGAAATTAGAAATGGATAAAAAACCTCTCACCTCAAATAATGAGCAAAAAAATAAAATCCCAAAGCAAGTAAAGCACACACTAAAAATGCAATTAATCCTAGGGTTTATTTTAAATCACATTTGGCTTATGTTTTAAAGAGTGTAAGAGGGGAAATTAGCTTGTAAGTCGAGTAGTAGAAAATTCATATAAGGATGGTTTTGGGTTAAATTTTGGTGCTTAAATAATCTACACTAGATCAGGTACATGGCTTAATACTGGGGCCTTGCTCCTCACACATCACAAACTTGAAGTTGAGTTAGGCTGCTTAGCCAATAGATACTATTTGTCTATATTTTATACTCTACTAGAGAATGGAGTGGGTCTTCCCCTTGGTGATGTAATCCATGTGAGATCTATAGGTAGGGTAAGGTGAACCAAAGGGTGATGAAATCCCAATGGGTCTTGTCTCAAGTAAGTTTTAATGTTTATTTTATGCATGTGGTTTAGTAGTGTAACATACGTGTGCTATGATTAATTCATGATGAGTTTAGTTAATCTAGGTGAGCTAACCATTAAACAAGAAATACAATGAATGCACTCAATTCTATCCCAAAAGTTTTCTTTTGATGTCTTTTCATGCAAATAAGGAACAACTAAAGATGCACTTAATGCAGGATGAAAATGCAACCTACCCCTAAGATGAATTTTTTTCTTTTATTTATTTTTAATTTTTAAAAAAAGAAGAGAAAAGAGATTAATTTCTATCTTTTGAAATTTGAAAATAACATAAATGCAAGAGGATGATTTTTCAATAATACAACTATATGCCTAACGAGAAGTACGAACCCAAAAGGGGTCCCACTAGGTGTGCTAGAATGTTTATTACTTATTATAACTCTATTTTTCTTAATTTTAGGGAAAATGAGAGAAATAATAAATGGGGGGGTGTGTAACTAGTAAACATTATGCTTGTTGAGTACCAAATGAAGTGAGATCTCCTTTTTGGCAAGGAAGGATTACCTGCAATAAGACCACATTAAAACAACTTATTTGTTTGATGAGTATGAAGGGTGGAATACCTAACAGTGATAGATATAAGAAGAAAAAGCTCCCTTGGATGTCAATCCACTCCTCTAATGATAAAAAGATTTGATAACAGAAATAAAATATGTTTGCATTTAGATTGGCAAGAAAGAAAATTCTTATGCTAGAAAGAAATAAAAGTACATGTTTAATAAAACGTAGCAGAATGAGTCAATACCATGCAAAAGTGGATCATGGTCAGGTTTAGAGGATTTGAGCGGAGTCTAAAAATAGGCTAGAAATAGAAAAAGGGTCTGATTGGGTATGAAAGGGAAGGAAATAACATTTTGTTATTTTCCCTAACAGTGACCATTGGTAGTTAAGGTGACCAATAATAGTTTTCCTAACCATTAATGGTTAGGTGACTAGTGACAGTTGATATAACTATCAATGGTTATAGTTAGCACATATGGTTACCTGTAAGAGTGTGGTAGTATATTTAAAGTGGAATTGGTGGGAGGTGGCTGATGAGTAGAAGGTAGAGTGTGGATTATTAGGGTGAGGAGTAATATGTAGATGGTTTGATCTGAATAGGAAACTTCAATATAAAAATGAAATGTTAAAATAAAATGAAAATACCTATATAATGTGAAATAGGTGATAGTTGAAATCTAAAGGAAATTGGGTAGCATAACAATACTTTAGCCTTCAAAAGTCATGTAGATAGAGTTTCAAGGTCTTAGATGTTTGCACAAAGAACACAAGGGATCTTGGATGCAAATTTTTGGATCCATAACTCTTCTAAGAGCCTTGTATTTATAGCAGAAAGTTTCTAAGGAGAGAGAAAGTTACTAAGTTGGTAGGGGATGAAGTTGCCTATTTTCGTTTGTTTTTAAAATATAGTTTTAAAGCAATTATCATTTTGGAAGATGTTGATCTTGAATAAAGGTGGATGTGATTTTAAAGCTTAAGGTAAGTTTGGTGATCCCAACCATTGATTATTAAGATAAACTATCAATGTTTACCCTAACCATAAGAGGTCGAGGGACCATAAGTAAATGGGTAGGAAGGTTATAAATTAAATGATGCATTTAAGGGGTGTGTGATATAGAGAAGTTATAAATAAGTGACAGTGGACTAGGTGGTCCACTAGACACAAAGTTGATGAAAGGTCCACAGGTTAAGATGACATTGAAAACTATCATTATGTAGTTTTCAGGTGTCTACAAGTAGATATAATGTCTAGTTCATAAATATCAATACACATTTTCAGTTTAATAACTAGTTAATATATTTACAAGATGTGATGCACAATAAAACATAGTTTTAGTATGACAACCAATTAAGATATTTTCAAGACATGATACATAATAGTAGACAATTTCAATTCAATAACCAATTACGATATTTTCAATAAATAATGTATAACAAAACATAGTTTTAGGTCAACTACCAATTAAGATATTTGTAAGACATGATGCACAATAGAACATAGTTTCAATTCAACAACTAATTAAGATATTTTCAAGACATGATGCACAATAGAACATAGTTTTAGTTTGATAACAAATTAAGATATTTTAAATACATGATGCACAATAGAACATAGTTTCAGTTCAATAACCAATTAAGATATTTTCAAGACATGATGCACAATAAAACATATTTTTACCTCAACAATAAATTAAAATACTTTCAAGACATAATGCACAATAGAACATAATTTTAGCACAATATCCAATTAATATATTTTCTTTAGAGTATAAAAATATATTTATCAATAGTATATGATTAACAATATCAATTGTAGAGGATATGTGTACACCTATACAACATGAGTAGTATAATAATTTCTTCACCATGCCATCTAGGTTCAGATAGTCCATATGATAGTTCACAAGCTATTTCAACCAACTTCATAAATTTAGATCACAATTCATAGGTTAATGCAGTCAATGCCATAGATTCCTAGCACCACCTCACAAGTAGATATAGAAATAGATCACTCAATATAATAGATTATGGGACCATAATTTCCATTTCACATATCCTACAAAATCATATCTCCCTTAATTGACACATGCCATAGTGATAGTGAGTCTCCCATGAGACTCATCAGTTAGTATGGTTTTTATTTCTTTGTATATAGTTAATTTTCATATTGCTTTTACATATCTTATTTATAGAAAATAAAAAATGATACAATATGTTAAAAAACACAAAAACGTTCAAATAATTACTCATAAAATACAAATTTTATAGATTCTATGCATTGTTACGTTTACATTTGTTATATTTTTTAGACACTACATATGCTAGCTATCTTAGTATATTCAATTTTATCATATATACATACTTCACTTATTCTTGTTGAGTGATTGGAGCTAGCTTCAAGACTGAGGTCCACTACACTAATCCAGACTTGTAATTATCTACTTAATGGGGGCATATACATCGATACATCATTATTCACATGACACATTCTACCATTTGGGGGCCTCCTATACATGGTTTTGATTATAATGTTTTATCCTTCTATACTCTATATCTCAACTTTAGCATTGTTATATCTTGATATTGATCATTACTACTCTTGCTTAGATTTTTTATGGCTATTACCACTTTAAACTCAACATATGTACATCTTATCTCTTAAATAGATTTTTATTACATATTCATTCATACATTAATTTATAGATTTCATAGTTTATACTTGATTGTATTTATATGCTTCTTATATTCAAGGGTATTTGAAAATGTCATTATTCTTTAGATGTACACCACATCTATTAATAGTATGTATGCTTTGGACATGTGCCCATGTCCTTGTGTACGATTCCCTAATTATTTATGTGGATGTATAAACATGTATTTCTATGTGGATCTAAGCCAATTTTCTTGTTTCTTATGTATGTAGACATTTAAACATGTCCTTGTATGTCTTCTTTTATCATATTTAGTGACATGTGCCCATGTCCCTTATATTATGGCCCCTTGGCCTAATTGGTGTTCCTCATGTGTTTTGTACGTATGATTTCTTATATGCATCATGACCATAACACTTTCATTTTATTATTACACACACCAAGTTTCAATGCCATGAGGGACATCATGCATCTAACCTTCCTAATTAGGTTTCATGATCGACATCATTCCCCATCCCCCTAGGTAACTACCTAGTTTTACTCATATTTATTTTTACATACATTTATTACATCTATCTTAGAACCCTTGTGAATGATAAATGTAACATACATCTTAAATTACAAACTTATGCTTAGATTCTCTTACATACCAATGTTATGTATGCACATTATATGAGATTATCATGTAGTTATCATATATGTTATGGATAACACACATTTTGTAGAGCTTTTTCTATTAAGGACAATTATTACATAGTTTAAATAATTCCCCTCAAAAGAGGGGGCATTCACAAGAATTTTTCATAGAGATTAAGATCCTATATTTCACTCACATTACATTTTTAGAATGTAAGCTCAGTTATAGAAAATTAGACACATGTAAACTTAGTGGGAAAATAGTGACTCAAAAAGTAGTATAGTGGCACATAATTCATACCAAAAAGACATTAGCACCCAAATGATAACACTAGAACCACATGGAACTACTTTAAATATATGGTGCTACTTGTTGTCCCCCAATAATATCACTCATTTTTGGGACAACATTTGAACTATTTTGGTCCTACAGACCAAAATTATCTCTTCCCTTTCCAAAATTTGTCTTGGGCATTCAAATTCCTCATTTTTCAAGCTTTTCATAAATCTACGAACTCTGCAGGCTTAAATCTATGGACTCAACAAGAAGAATAAATCTATGGACTCAGCAGGTCAAGTTCAATGGGATTTTACACACTGAAATCTATGGATTTGCTTTCTACGGACTCTACAAATAGACTCATTTCTACAAGTTCAACGGGATTCATAGCTCCTGTAGGTGGGTTCAATCAAAAGAATCAGTTTCTAACAATGGGTCATTTTTAGGATTGGTTCATCACTTTGGTTCAAACAAAAATCTCCATCGGCAAGCATTAGAAGTAGGTTCAATGTTTGGTTCATCCTTTCGTTCAATGCTAAATGGTTCAAAGGCAGGTTCAATCAAGTGGTTTGATGCTTTATTTCACTCTAGTTCATCCACTTTGTTTCAGTTTCAATGCTTTAATTCATCCTTTGGTTCAAACAAATAATTAGTCAATCGGTTCAAGGATTTGTTTGAACTGTTGAACCAAAACATGGTTTAATGGTTGGTTCAAACACATGGTTCAAAGGCAAGTTTAATGTTTGGTTCAATGCTTAGTTCATCAACTTGGTTCATTCAATTGAACCATTGGCTTGAACCATTTTGGTTCAAAGCTTGGTTCAACGAAGTGGTTTAATAAGAGGTTCAAAGCCATGGTTTAATGGAACGGTTCAAAGTCGTGGTTTGACGGTTGGTTCAAATAAAGGGTTTGTCGGCTTGTACCATTTTGGTTCAACCAA
The DNA here is from genome assembly GCA_037957365.1 of Torreya grandis. Taxonomy (NCBI): domain Eukaryota; kingdom Viridiplantae; phylum Streptophyta; class Pinopsida; order Cupressales; family Taxaceae; genus Torreya; species Torreya grandis. The sequence goes on along the minus strand of JARHVA010001963.1, from coordinate 1,793,439 downwards.
GTGGTTCAACGTTCAATTCAACCAAATGGTTCATCACCTTGGTTTAACAAATGGCTCAATAACTTGGTTCAAAGGAGTAGTTCAAAATGCAAAATTTCAAAGGGCTTCCCGAAGGACAAGTGCCCTTGCGGAGGGCACTTGATCAATGAAAATACCCTTCATAACGGTCTTTTCAAAAAGACTAGGGCAAAAGTTTGAAAGAATTCTAAGTGGTTGCAAGTAAAAAAAATGAATCAAATAGAAATAATCAAGACAAAGAATTTATGTGGACTTTTTGTTCACAATAATTTGTCCCCAGACATTTTGTCTGCTAGAATTGTCCATGGGGAAAATACCTAGAGAAAAGCTTGAGGGGAATTTGCGAAGGGCCACCAAAAGATCCTGAAGGGGAAGTTCCCTTATAGGGGACTCTTGGCTGCCAATTTGAAGGGCCACTGAGGGACCCTAAAAGGCAAGTGCCCTTGCGGGGGACTCTCAGTTGCTAATTTGAAGGGTCACCTTCCCTTCAAGAAGGATGTAAAGCAAAAAGCCTGAAGGCCATTCAGGGATCATTTCTCAAGGCCCAAAAGGGCAAGTCTAATCTGGAAAAGTGTCAAGTAGAAAGCCGAAAGAAGACCAAGGGGTGACGTGCCCAAAGACATCAAATTTAACACAATGAATTAGCCATTGAAAACATAATGATAGGCATGCGAATGTCAAAATTCAAGACAACAAAATAACTATTGATCCTTTGAACCTACAAACCAAAATGCATTCACAAACTTCAAAGCCAAGACCAGCAGAAAGTAAGGAAGGAACAGAACAACAAATTGAATCCAAGACCTAACTCAATTAACTAGAAAAGGAGGAATGATGAAGTTAAGATTAGATCACCAGCTGGACATTGAAAGTTGCAAACTTTCAATAAGTGTGACTTGTTTCCCTGCATTGATAAAATCAAATGGGTAAAATGCCCCTAAATTCTAGCCTACCATCTTAATAGATTCCAACACAACATGATGTATTACTGTTCTCGAGTCCTTCTTGAAGAGGCTATATAAGGGACTCTCTTTTATTGTAAAAGGATCTCTTTTTTGACAATCAGAATGAAACTCAGCCCAAATTAAAAGGCACTTCTGAGACTTTGAGCTCAGTTTGTTGATCATATTTTGTTACTGGAATAAGAAAGCAAGTGACTTTTTAGACTTTGTGATGTGATATCTTTGTTGTTGAGGAAACTATTCTTATCTCTTTTTCCTTCATTTATTTTTTGTTCCTTTAATTCAACAAGCAGGATTAGTGAAATTAGTCAGAAAGGTGTCCTAAAGAATCAACTGTGGAGAGAATTTATGCCCCCATAATTGCCTTTCAGTGTGTTTTCTTTTCATTTCTGTGTAAAGGACTTTGGGAAGACTTTGTGCCCTCATTGTCCTTCGTATATTACTCTTGAGTGATTTAGGTGGAGACTTTGTGCTGCATCTCAATTTGCTAGTTATTACATCTTTTGCTACATTTTGCTATTACTACCTAGAGTATTCATGTGGCTTAATGAATATTACTTCTAAAAGAAGAGGAGTGCTTTCTATCATTTTCCTTGAGTTTCTCTTGTGATCTGCATACATCATCTCTAAAGAAAGAGAGATGGATGGTTTGTCCTACCCTTGAGTATTAATATATATATATATATATATATATATATATATATATATATATATATATATATATATATATATATATATATATATATATATATAGGGAACCTCCCCTTGATGAGAGGAGAGATTAGTCCCCTTCTGATGTGGTAAACCTACACATTTGGATGACTAATCTGCCTACTTTGGCTGATCAGACCTATTTTGTTTTTCTGTATGCTGATTGACAAAATATTCAACCAACAATTTTTGGCAACTCCGCTAGGGATATCGATATCCATTATCCATTTATAATCTATCCATTCACCTCCACACTAACTGAGAAAGAACACACAATTTAAAGCCTCAAGATTTAGCTGAAGCAAGGTCAATTCTTTTCCCATTTTTGTTTCACAATCTTGTAGATTCAAGGTATACATGAAGCCAAAGGGCTAAAGGTATTGTTGACCCTGTGTTTGAGTTGGTACAACAAAGTGATTTTGATCTATTTCCTTCACCATATCATCTCCAATGAACCAAGAGCTTTCCTCCTACTAAAGTCAGATCTCCATTGCCAAATGAAGCATCTACTTCTACTATTGATAAAACTTTACCTATAGTTACACCTCTAAGATTTATTATCCCTCCTTTTCATAATCCTATAATAGCAGTTCAAGGCCCATGAGGTAATGCTTTTGGTCCTCTCAATCTTACTCCACCTCTACATGAACTTCCACATAGTTCAAGGAAGAACTTCCCCAAGTTCTATGGTGATGGAAAAGTTCATCCTGATGAGCACATTACAGCTTTCATCATAGCTTGTGGAGTAATTAGAGTAGAATTTGAAGATGTAGCAGTCAGGATTTTTATGGAAAAACTATAAGGTGCTGCTGTAAATTGGGTTTATCATCTACAAGCTTGGTCTGTGACTGATTAGAATACTCTCAAAGATAAGTTTGAAGCCAGATTAAAACCTACAGAAGATGCACATACACTTCTAGCTCAACTGACACATATGAAGAAAGAGCCTCATGAGCCTATGAGAGACTTCATAGCTAAATTTGACAAACTGAGAAATAGAATTCCTATAATTGCTTGACCTACAGCTGAGAATATCAAATGATTTTTCATTAATTCTCAACTACCTGAAGTAAGTTTTCGCTTGAGACGTGCTGGTCAAATGGATCTTGTTGCAACTCAAATTTTGGCCACTAAGGTAAAAGATGATCTCATCTTAGTAGGGAAGATAAGAAGAGATCCAAATATAAATAGAGCTTCATCATCTTTTGAATATGCATCTATAGGCACCACAGATCTAATGGTGCAAAAATTAGCAAATGAGTTGCTTTCTCTCAAAAAGCAAATGGCTCAAGGAATGTCTTCTACTCCTTCATATAGATGACATTCCCAAATTAGTCATATCAGGGCAATGCTACTAGGAATCAAGGGCAACATAATCGCCTTCCTCCCCCATAAGGAAAACTTGCCCTGGAAGTTCCTCCAACTAATTTAGTAATGGGATATCTTGAAGCAAAATCAAATTTTTCTTTCCAGCTTGAATTAAATCAAGAAAATGATGTTGATCTCTGAATAGAGGATCAAGAAGAATCAGCTGGTGACTCCCACATTGGTTTCCTAAACTACTAAGATGAACCCAAAATCAAAGGAGAAACTATTGATGGATCATATGCAGTGTTTACCAAATCCAAGAACCAATCAGTTCAGCAAGCTGATAAGAAGAAGACAGAGGAGTAAGCTCAACCAATAGTTATGATTGCTAAGCATGGAACCCCTCTTCCTTTTCAGTCAAAGGACCTGATGATCACTTAAAATGTAAGTACATCAATTTCACCTTCACCTTCTAATCCAATTTTACAAACTAGCCCTCCTCCCATCCCTCCTAAAACCCAAAAGGTTGAAATGCTTTCCTCTGTTCCTAGTCCAATTCAGCCATCTGACATAATTGATCATGTCAAAAAGACAAAAATACAAATGTCTAAATTTGAATACTTACAGTCTAATCCTAATCAATTGGATAAGTTGGTCCAATGTATCAAGAACCAAACCATCCCTGTAGAGTAAAAAGCTAAAAAGATAATTCTTGATTCTCCAAAGAACATGCATGTTCGGAATAATCTTGTCTTTACTCCTCTAGTTGCCCTTGGGAAAATAGAACCTTTCTATGTTTCCCTATTAAAAATGGTTATCATCTCAACAATTGCATCATTGATTTTGAGGCATCTGACAATGTCATGCCTACTAAAGTAGTTAAATATTTAGGTCTCATATTGAATAAGACATTTGGGAGATGTTTCTCCATGAAGAACAAGCAAGTACCATTATTGGGTCAAATCAAAGATGCCTAATTTGCATTGGCAGCCTTTCCAGTCAAGAGAATCAAGATGACTGTCTTGGTGGCTGATGTCCTAGCATCTTATGGCATTTTTCTTGGAAATTTTTTATGCAAGGACGTGGGAGGAGAACTAAACATGGACCTATCTGAAGCAAGGATCCATGTCTAAGGTGTGATGAAGAGATTTCTCCCTGAAAAGGAAGCAAAATATGTGGTCATCCAAACATCAGCCCCTGCAACACAAATTCTATTTGAATCTTTAGGTAGGGGTAATTATTTATTTACCACAAAGGATGTTCATGTTCTATAGATGAAAGTCCTGTAGTTGACAATCTAGGAATTGATCCAATAAGACTTCAGGAGAATTGGTAGGATATAGTATACAAAAGGAAGGATCTTTCACCTCTAATGAAAAGAAATCTGATAAGAGATCAGCTTCTGATGATGACAACAATTCTTCCACCAATGATGAAGTTAGGACTATGTTGACATCTCCTCAAGGAGATATTCTTCCTTCATGTAATTTGTAAGTTAGCAACACCAACAACACAATTGGATGCAAATCTATGTTGCTCAGATTGAAGAGTGTTCAAGATGAAGAAATCAAACTCCTTCACATCAAAAGAGTTGCTAAGATAATAATTTGTCAAGTTTTTGATGTAGACAATCCAATCATATGTTGGACTAAATTAGAAGAACAATCAGTTATGGTAATTGACCATGCTGCTGCAAATCAAAATCAGGTAAAGGAATCCTTCACCAAGAGAGCAAGGAGTTATGGTTTCCAGTTTGAAGACCACATCCTGCCATGGGACAAGAAGAAGGAAAAGCCAAGGGGAAGATGCAAAAAATTGGTTTCCTGGTGGAGAACTCCATTTTCCCATCACCATTTTTGGGGGAAAAATGTCTTCTTGATATTTTATCAGGATAGAGTACTATTTCTGCTGTTTCCCAAGAAGCAACATCTGAAATACTTTAATTCTTAAAGTATTAGATCATTTCATCTGTATATATGTAAATTTGTATAATTTTTAATTCTATTTTGTTTTGTTTGTTTCCATTTTTGGAGCCTTTCATTTTTGGGTATCATGACTCCATAACCCAATGGTACACATGAAGACACTGGAGATTTTGGATTCTACTCATTTCAATTCTTTTTGTAATTGACAAAAGTTTCCCAACTGGAGCTAGCTATTGTCCCCCATAAATATCACTCATTTTGGGACAACATTTGAGCTATTTTTGTCTTACAAACCAAAATTATCTCTTCCCTTTCCAAAATTTGTCTTGGGCATTCAAATTCCTTATTTTTCAAGCTTTTCAAAAATCTACAGACTATGTAGGCTTAAATCTACAGACTCTGTAGGCTCAAATCTATGGACTTAGCAAGAAGAAGAAATCTATAGACTCAATAGGTCAATTTTAATGGGATTTTATAGGTTTAAATCTATGGACTCTTTCAAGGTTAGAGAAAACTACGGACCTTGTTTCTACGGACTCTACAAACAGGCTCATTTCTACAAGTTCAACAGACTTCATGGCTTCTGCAGGTGGGTTCAATCAAAAGAATCAATTTTTAACAATGGGTCATTTTTTGGATTGGTTCATCACCTTGGTTTAAATAAAAATCTCCATTGGCAAGCATCAGCAACAATTTTAGCATTTGGTTCGTCCTTTGGTTCAACGTCAAATGGTTCAAAGGCAGGTTCAATCAAGCGGTTCAATGCTTTATTTCACTCTAGTTTATCTGCTTTGTTTTAGTTTCAACACTTTTGATTCATCCTTCGGTTTAAACAAATAATTTTTCAATCGATTCAAGGCTTTGTTTGAATCATTGAACCAAAACTTGGTTCAACGGTTGGTTCAAACACATGGTTCAAAGGCAACTTCAATGTTTGGTTCAATGCTTAGTTCATTGACTTGGTTCATTCAATTGAACCATCAGCTTGAACCATCAATTTGAACCATTTTGGTTTAAATCTTGGTTCAACAAAGTGGTTTAATAAGTGGTTCAAAGCTATGGTTCAATGGAACGGTTCAAAGCTGTGGTTTGACAGTTGGTTCAAATAAAGGGTTCGTCGGCTTGAACCATTTTGGTTCAACCAAGTGGTTCAACATTTGGTTCAACCAAATGGTTCATCACTTTGGTTCAACAACTTGGTTCAAAGGAGCAGTTCAAAATGCAAAATTTCAAAGGGCTTCCCGAAGGACAAGTGCCCTTGTGGAGGGCACTTGATCAATGAAAATACCCTTTAGAAGGGTCTTTTAAAAAACACTAAGGCAAAAGTCTGAAATAATTCTAAGTGGTCATGGTAAAACAAAAACTGAATCAAATAGAAATAATCAAGACAGAATTTCTGTAGACTTTTTGTTTGTGTGAAATTTTTGTGAACTTTTCATCCATAGGAATTTATCCCCAAACATTTTGTCTATGGGAATTGTCCATGGGGAAAATACCTAGGGAAAAGCCTAGGGGGAATTTGTGAAGGGCCACCAAAGGATCTCGAAGGGCAAGTGCCCTTGCAAGGGACTCTCGGCTACCAATTTGAAGGGCCACCGAAGGACCCTGAAGGGCAAGTGCCCTTGTAGGGGACTCTTGACTGCCAATTTGAAGGGTCACCTTCCCTTTGGGAAGGATATAAAACAAAAATCCTGAAGGCCATTTAGGGATCATTTTTCAAGGCTTGAAAGGGCAAGTCCAATCTGGAAAAGTGTCAAGCAAAAATCTAAAAGAAGACCAAGGGGTGACGTGCCTAAAGATGTCAAATTCAACACAGTGAATTAGCCATTGAAAACATAGTGATGGATGTGCGAACGTCAAAATTCAAGACAACAAAATAACTATTGATCCTTTGAACCTATAGACCAAAATGCATTCATAGACTTCAAGGCCAAGACCAATAAAAAGTGAGGAAGGAACAGAATAACAAACTGAATCCAAGACCCAATTCAATTAACCAAAAAAGGAGGAATGATGAAGGTAAGATCATATCACTAGCTGGACACTAAAATTTACAAACTTTCAATAAGCATGACTTATTTCCCTGCATTGATAAAATCAAATGGGTAAAACACCCCTAAATTCTAGCCTACCTTCTTAACAGATTCCAATGCAACATGATGTATTACTTTTCTCGAGTCCTTCTTGAAGAGGCTATATAAGGGACTCTCTTTTATTGTAAAAGGATCTCTTTTTTGACAATCAGAATGAAACTCTACCCAAATTGAAAGGCACTTCTAAGACTTTGAGCTCAGTTTGTTGATCATATTTTGTTACTAGAATAAGAAAGCAATTGACTTTTTAGACTTTGTGTTGTGATATATTTGTTTTTGAGGAAACTATTCTTATGTCTTTTTCCTTGATTTATTTTCTATTCCTTTAATTCAACAAGCAGGATTAGTGAAATTAGTCATAAAGGTGTTCTAAAGAATCAACTGTGGAGAGACTTTGTGCCCCCATAATTGCCTTTAAGTGTGTTTTCCTTTCATTTTTGTGTAAAGGACTTTGGGAAGACTTTGTGCCCTCATTGTCCTTTGTATATTACTCTTTAGTGATTTAGGTGGAGACTTTGTGTTGCATCTTGATTTGCTGGTTATTACATATTTTGCTACATTTTGCTTTTACTACCTAGAGTATTCTTGTGGCTTGTTGAATATTACTTTTGAAAGAAGAGGAGTGCTTTCTATCATTTTCCTGGAGTTTTTCCTATGATCTGCATACATCATCTCTGAAGAAAGAGAGATGGATGGTTTGTCCTACCCTTGAGTATTATTTTATGTTTATATATATATATATATATATATATATATATATATATAGCCTATAGGGAACCTCCCCTTGATGAGAGGAGAGATCAATCCCTTCTGATGTGGTAAACCTACACATTTGGATGACTAATCTTCCTACTTTGGTTGATCAAACCTATTTTGTTTATCAATACGTTGATTGACAAAATATTCAACCAACACTACTATCTAGTAGCCTTAGTTTCAATACAACACAAATTGGCTAGAACAGTACAATAGATATAATATAGGTTTGTATATATTTTGTTATAGGTTTATCAGTTATACTCAATTTTTTTCTTAGATTCATACTATTTTAGCCTAGATTGGGGGGCATCATGCATGGAATGACCATTATTATATTAAATTCATATACTCAGATATAATTTATTATAACTCAATCTAGAATCTATATACTCAAATATCATATTTATGGGGGCCATGTGCATGGTACATTATTTTTGTATGCTTAATTACACACTAGTTGATTAGATGGAATGGTAAATTCCATGTCATTCTCTACAATATATACACCCAACATCATATTCTAGGTTTCACACCAATTTCATGCCTTACTCCATCTATAGTGGTTGGAATTCTTGAGTGGCCCTGAGCCACCTAATATACTCGAGTGCTCATAGAGTTGACATACACAATTAGATACACTCAGTTAGACATTTCCAGTACTTTGCACAATTTAGTTTCAAATGCATCTACTACACATGGGTGGGAAATTATGGATTCATTTCCTACTTGTGTTCTTAAGCTATCCACATAAGAGGGTTGAACACACTATCATCTAATCCAATCTATTCATAGGTCATGATCCACCAAGAATGGGTGGGAAATGATGGATTCATAGCTAGATTAAATTCTTAAGCCATACACACATGAGGATTGAGAAATATATCATCTCAGTCTATGTTATTCATCAATTAATCACTATATCCATGCATACACATAGGCTAACACTAGGTTCATGCATTGGTTCAGATACCCAGTGAGGTGTATTCATTCCTTTCCTCTTTCCTATCTCTTTACTCATGTTTTACTTCTTTACTTAGCTTAGTTTTCTAATTTTGATATATCTTAAGTAAGGACTGATTTATGCACATTTCACCTATAGGACATGCATTGGAGCATGCTTCACATACTCAGACCCAACTTCACATACTCAAATTCAACTTCATGGGTTTAACTTCCTAGGTAAGTCCATGTACACTTCTTTTTACTTGATCTTAATCATTTTGCTTTACTACATTTCTAGAATAAAGGGCGGGGCGGGGGGGGGGGGGGGATAAATGTAATCTCGTAAAATGACCATTCATGCCTTGGATGTCCACTTGAGGTCACTTTACCCTTAATATATCACTTAAAACATCTCAAAGGCCCTTTTGATCCATTTTAGTCACATAAAAGCTACAAATAGCACTCATGCCTATAGAACACCACATGAGACCCATAATATTGTCAATCATTAGTGATTTAAAACCCTACAAACTCTAAAAAGGTAATTTATAACTCCCTAAGAGGATTAGGGTTGACCTATACCTATTATTAAATCACCATTCTAAGTCATTTTTATGAAAACTACTATATAAACACTACTTTCACACTCTTATACCCTAGGTGGACATTACCAAAAAGAAGCACATAAAAGTACTTCACATTGAGGGAAGGATCCCAATTGTTTTAATATTATATTGAATCAGCCCATACATTCAATAATCCATCCCTAGAACATTTATTCATAACTCAAGTAGCCTCTAAGGCATCCTCTCATACATTCACACTCAAGCATTCTAGCATTCACTTGCACTTACACCAAGCACTTAGACTAGATAACTATCTCGAGCTTGATCTCTCCTTAGAGTATTGGTATGTAGGAAGCATGCCTACATAGGGGTGTAGATCACATGTCCATCACATCTTAGCCATTAACCCCTTTTTTTCATGATGTTCTTTCAAACCCTTATAAGTATAAAAACCTAGCGTTTTTAGAGGAAAATATATCTACAAGATTTTTTTTTCGATTGCACAGACCTAGAATTTAGACCAGAGTAGGAACAAGAGTTGATTTATGAAACCCAAAAATCATTTGGATAGAGGAAAATAGTGAAAAAGGAGGAAAATAGAACCATATGGCACTATTGTCCATTTAGGGAACTACTTTCTAGGAAGGATTCTGACACTTGGATCCTATTTATGACAATCAGACAAGCCTCTACCCCAAATTTCAACCTCTAAATTATGTCTTAGTCATTTTATAGATAAATATTTACTTAAAATATTTGTTACTATTTTTAGAAAAGTCAATGCTAGTTAATTCTATAATAAATTAGTGGATGCATTTATTACATATTATTTCCCTAATTTAGTTTACTTAGTTCTTTAACAAACATAGGATTTGAATAAGCTAAACCCTAAAAGGTTAAAATATAAACTTAGGTTCAAAAATCATTTAATGAAATCAAAAAATATTGGTCCACAAGGTCTCTTTTCTAGCATGTCCTATTTGTTAACATATGCAAAATATATTTATAAGTACATTCAATCAAATTTGGTAGAAATTGGCCATAGCGTTTGGTAAAGAGAGTTAAGCAAAATGTTTCAACTTAATCCCCAAATACAACAACTTGAGTATAAGGAAAATTTTGGCATCATTCCAAGGTTGAAAAATATGTCTAGAGTCAATTTCCATATTTTGGATTAATGGCAAGTACACAAAAAATAATTTTGAGCTGAGTACATGAAGACATTTTGTATTTATATCAACCCTACCATATTACACTAGATTTAATCCATGTTATAACTTGATTAATACATGAAGGGAACATTAATAAAAAGTATGATGGATATAAAAAATTTAGCACAAGAAAGGTAGCTTGTCTCATAGGGACAAATTTATATCACCAATCCCTCTAAATTTAAAAAATTAAGGCCTCTACAGTATGTTTTATTGCAAAGAGAATTCTATGGAAGGTGTACATCATGAATAATTAGGATTTAAAAACTAAATGGAATGTGCATATCTCATTGTATATGGTTTTTAATTGTATACAATATGATCTAGCTATTGAATTATTGATCAACACATGGATAACCTCTATAAGATAAATAAAGAAACACATGATTTATACTATGGATCACTCTTAGTTTTAGATATTTATTTCACACACACTACTATTTGTCATGAGTGTTTGGTTCAGTGGGACCCAAATACACCTAGAAGATCCCAAATTACATCTTTATTAAAGGTAATACATATAGTACAAGAGGCAGGATGTTTTATAGCATGGGATAAAAATATTAAGAATATGGTAGCTGGTGAATTCCACATATAAAAAGAAATAGTCCAAAAATATTATATATATGCCGAATTTATCAAAAATACATATAATGTCTACATAGAACCATTTGTTACAAAAATTGTACCACTTTCACCTCTTCCCTATGAGGCTAATGATGAGCAAATTGAGGTGGTAATAATTGGAACTTATAGTTAACGATAAAAGTTTCCATTTGAATAATTCTTGAGTGAACCTAGGGTAGTTCTTATCTAATAGAGGAAGAAGAAACCTATACACTAAAAAAACTAATACTTTAGGCAATTACAAAACCCCCTAATGTATGCATATCTATATACTTGTTAAGAGGAACTATAGAACTATAATATTTAAAAGATGAAGAAAAGGAAGGGATTAAAGCATTTATAATTAAGGATTCTGGTACTAGTTTGGTTTTAATGGAGGAATACATGATAGGTAAGGGTATCCATCATATTATTTTAGGGAAAAGACATCTAAAATAGTGGAGGGGACCTCCACAAAATAAAAAACAAGTATTCAAATTTAAGAATAAAAAATAGGTATCCCCAACAACATCCTTAGTGATATAAAAAACATTATTATAAATGAATGTTGGGAAAATAAAAATAAGTCTTTCACCATAGTCATTACAAAAGGAAAAGAAAAAATAAAAATTGGTAAAACCAAAAAGGAATAATATAAATTATAGTGACATATTCAGTGATAGGTTCATCATATGAAGGGGAATAGGAGTAAAATTAGATAAATGAAGGAGAGACCACTCTAGAAGTATATGATATGACTAAAATGTTAGGGATGTTCCACAACAAAGGATGGATACCCATAATTGAAAAAATGTGTAAGAGTATAGTTGTTGAGGATCATCATAAGATATTCAAATCAATTATAGATTACACAGAGCTAAGTCCATATGAATTGGATGATACAATAGGAGGAATACCTACCTACCTACAAGAAATTATCATATATAAAAAGGAGAAGAGCAAGGAAGTTGAGATGATAGTGGAGAAGTATTACGAATAGGCACTTAAAAAATAAAGGAGGAATCAACTATGTCTCATAAGGATAAAAAGTAATTAAGAAAAATCCAATAGAATGAGCGAAGAACCAAAAAAAATATTTATGTGCTAAGATATAAACTTTGAACAAACAACAACAATTGTAAAGGTTGAAATAACTACAAGATATCACTACTCAACTATGGTTACAACAAGAACAAAAACTATCTAAGGAGAAAAAAAATAGAATAAATTGCAAAAAAGGCCACCCAAAAGTCTATAAAACTATTGCAAAATGAGAATGCAAAAAAAGAACAAGAAGAATAAAGAGAAATATTATAAAAATATATGGAATAAAAAATAAGGATAGAGAAGAAAAAAAAAAGGAAAAAAAAAGAATAATAATAAAATAAAATTGAGGCAAACAAAAGAAAAGCAAAAGAAGAAAAGAAGAAAATGGAGGAGGAAAAGAATAAAATGGAGGAAAAAAGGAAGAAAAATGAGGAAATAAAAACATAGAGAAAGAGGAGAGAAAAATCATGAAGAAAAAACAGAAAAATTAGAGGAGAGGGAAAGAAAAGAGGAAACAAAAAAATAAGGAAGAAAAATATGAAAGTGAATAGAAAGTAAAGTGGAAGGAAAAGGAGGCCATTATCCCTTCTATAATATCTAAGGAAATTGAAGACATTGTAAATATTTCACTACAACATACCTTGAGAATATTGGAATATGTTAGGTTGTGGAGCTAAACGCTTCACTGATGTAGACATGGAGGAGGTTGTTGAGTTCTAGGGATACCAGCATTGGTAGTGTAACCAACGTCGGTCATATATAGTGCAGAAGGCAACTGACATCGGTAGGAGTCAACTGACGTCGGTCATCTCTAGGCAAACAAGGACTAACATCGGTCGCCTATACGGTTCCAAAACTATTCGTTGTACGAACAGTTAGTTTGTTAAACTGATTGTTTGCATGTAAAAGGCTATTTTTAGTCTTGAGTTTCATGTCTAATTATTGTAAATTAGAAGTCTAAGTTATTATTTAGTATGGGATCTATTTATAGACCCATTGGCATGTATTGTAATTAGAGGAAATAGAGGAAGGCAAGGTAGATCCTTCCAATTGTAAGATCATTTGAATTGTAGGTTGATGGAAGTTCATGGAGAAGATCTACATGGTAAGTAAGATCATTTAGATTGTAGGTTATTGCAAGTTCATGGGAGATCTACTTGAATTACTTTGAGTGCTTCTGTACTGGTAGTGTTATTACTAACTAGTTGGAGGTGAACACCAACTCTATGTTTGAGTTGTGTGTTGAGAGCATTTTTGGTAGGAGAGTGAACTCTTGATTGAGAATTACTGGGAGACCTTGAGGTGTGGGAAGCCTCATAGAGGTGGAAGAAGAAGTGGCATCTTCTTTATTGTATTTTCTTTCTGGATGAGTATTAATACAAGATTGTGTATTGTCTCTCATATTCTATGTCATTTGTGAATTCTAGTTACTTGTTAATTCTGGTATAATTCCATGTTTAGTTGCTAATACAAGGTAATCAAATGTGATCTTATTGAGGAGCAAGATCCTGACAAGTGGAATCAGAGCTGTTTGTTGTTTTAGATTTCCCTATCAACTGGTATCAAAGCTTTTGGTTGGGTTACTAACAGGTGTTTCAGATCTGGTTAGTGTGTGTTGATTACAGGTTACTCATCTGGGTTTCTATTTGAGTGGGAGTATAGCAATGGCAGAAGAAAGTAATCTACGAATGGAAAAGTTTAATGGCAAGAACTATCAATTATGGAGGATGCAAATTGAAGATTATCTGTATCAAAAAGATTTGTACTTACCATTAGGTGGGGTTGCATGCAAGCCCACGGATATGAAGGATGAAGAATGGGAGGTTCTTGATCGGAAGGCTCTGGGATCTATAAGGTTGAGCCTTGCATCATCTGTGATTTCCATATTATCACAGGCTAAGACAATAGTAGAGTTGATGGAATCTTTGGCAAATTTATATGAAAAACCCTCAGCTTTGAATAAGGTATTTCTTATGAAGCAATTATTTAATTTGCAAATGTTGAAAGGTGGATTTGTTCATAGTCATCTTAGTGATTTCTATGGTTTGGTAAACCAGATAAATTTAGTCAATATTGTTTTTGATGATGAAATTAAGGCTCTCTTAATCTTATGCTCATTACTTGAAAGTTGGGAGAGTTTGGTAATGGCAGTTAGTCATATTGCATCTGCTTCAAAAATCTTAAAAGTGGATGATGTTGTGAGTGTAATCTTGAATGAAGAAATTCACAAAAAAAGCATAGGTGAATCATCAGGGAATGCTTTGAGTGTTGAAAGCAGGGGAAGGCAAAGAGAGAAGATTGAGCATGGGAGATCAAGGTCAAAGATAGGTAGGAGATCCAAGTCTAGGTATGGCAGAATAACCTGCTGGAAATGTGGAAAGCAAGGGCACTTAAAGAGAGATTATTGGTTCGATGAAGATCAGCATGAAGGACATGAAGAAGTAGGTGATGCAAGTATTGTTGCACAGGATGCTCTGGTATGTTCCTTGGATAAAGTAGAATCTTGGGTTTTAGATTCTGGTGCCTCTTTCCATGCATCCCCAAATAGGGAATTTTTTCATGGAAATGTCTAGGGAGACTTTGGAGAAATTTATTTAGGGGATGGTAAGCCTTGTCAGATGGTTGGCAAAGGGAAAGTGAAGCTAAAATTGTAGACAAGAAACACATGGGTGTTGAAGGAAGTCATGCATATCCCAGTCCTAAAGTGGAATTTGATTTCTGTTGGAAAGTTGGGTGATGAGGGTTGCACAGTAACTCTCATAGCAGACTCTTGGAAGGTTACCAAGGGTGCACTTATTATAGCAAGAGGTAAGAAAGTAGGTATGCTTTATCTATCTACTTGTATTATTGATTCTCCTTCTGGTTTATCTACTTTAGCTATAGATTCAAAGATGTGGCTTAATAGGCTTGGTCACATGAATAAGAAGGGGATGCATGTTCTTGATTCAAATGGTATGCTTTCAAATTTGAAAAGCATGGATCGATATTCTATAAGCAAAGGAAGAAAGTGATGTTTCTTGAGAGATCTGATGTTTGTGATAAGAACAGGAAAGCCTAAGTTTTCAAGGAGAAGATGACGGATAGAGATTAGCGCAAGGGGCTAAAGAATTTTGAACAAAGCAAGGTTGATATGGACAAGGGTTTGATCCCAAAGGAGTTCACAGTTAGAAGTCATTGATCACAAGTAAAACATAGAGACCAACATCGGTTAGAAAATTGATGTCAGCATCTAAACAGGGACCGACGTCGGCTATGTGCAGCTTGACATTGGTGACTCAAGATAGATAAACACTGGCATTGTTTAGGGGGAATCGACATCAGTGATGAGGCAGTTGCATGGAATTGATGTCAGTTGGGTGCAGACTGAGATGTGACTAGCATCGATCATGAAGATGGATTTTGGGTGGACAGCAAGCTGTCAAGGAGTCTCAAGCACCCATATGGAGGACTTAAAGGGTAAGTAAGCCTCAAATTCATCATTTCCCTTCTTTACACTACTTATTTCTCACTGATGGTCAAGAACTAGGAAGTTATTAAAGAAGCAGAGCAGGTAGATCCAGGAAATAGTGGGAGCCTGGCATGGATGAAGGATGTGATTCCTTGGAGAAGAACCAAATGGGAGTTTTTTGGTGGAGTCACCAACTAGAAGAAAGCACTGAGAGACGAATGGATGTTCAGGATAAAGAAGAGTAGGAATTTACACGTGAGATAGAAGGCCAGGGTATATGGTCTTGAGTAAGCTGCAAGAAAATGGAGGTTTGACCATTGTGTTTCTCTTTACCAGGTTGGATAATATTAACTACATTATCTTGTTACTGTATTGTGTGCTTGTTGCAAGGTTACACAGACATGGAGTTGCTAAACTAAAGGTAAAGTTAGTTTAGAGGTGTGTCATGAGGAATCTGAGAGCAACAAGATTCTTTGGCATGAGTGTGTTCTAGGGACATGGAAGGTCACAAGTTGACTTTGTCTTCAGATGATTGTGTGAAACCGGTTAGCAAGTTGATGGTTGGATAGTTCTATGAAAAGTGTTCTGATTCACATGATGAGGTTGAGTACATGTGTACTAAACCTAAGTTTTCCCAAGCAGTGCGATCTATCAGAAAGTTTGGGGTCAATCCAGGAAAGAAGCACTGAAGGGCAGTTCAGTGGATTCTCAGGTATCTGAGAGGGACCAACAGCAGGTGCACATGCTATGTAGGGTTAAGTTCTTTTCTACATGGGTTTGTAGATGTGGATGTGGTAGGTGATTTGGATGATAGGAGGTGCACCATAGGATTTGTGGTGGTTGGTCTTCAAGAGTGATCTTGAAGAGGGGTACAAAGCCAGGAAACAAACTAGATGATGTACAGGTGCAACTGTTTATCTCCAAGTGGGAGATTGTTAGGTTGTGGAGCTAAAAGCTTCACTAATGTAGACATGGAGGAGGTTGCTAAGTTTTAGGGATACTGGCATCGGTAGTGTAATTGATGTCGATCATATATAGTGTAGAAGGCAATCGACATCAGCAGGAGTCGGTCGACGTCGGTCATCTCCAGGCAGACAGGGACCGACGTCGGTCGCCTGTGCAGTTTTAGAACTGTTCACTGCACCAACAATTAGTTTGTTAAACCGATTGTTTACATGTAAAAGGCTATTTTTGGTCTTGATTTGCATGTCTAATTATTGTAAATTAGAAGTCTAAGTTATTGTTTAGTATGGGATCTATTTATAGACCCATTAGCATGTATTGTAATTAGAGAAAATAGAGGAAGGCAAGGTAGATCCTTCTAATTGTAAGATCATTTGAACTGCAGGTTGATGCAATTTCATGGAGAAGATCTACATGGTAAGTAAGATCATTTGAGTTGCAGGTTGTTGCAAGTTCATGGGAGATCTACTTGAAGTACTTTGAGTGCTTGTGTACTGGTAGTGTTATTACTGACTGGTTGGAGGTGAACACCAACTCTGTGTTTGAGTTGTGTGTTGGGACCCTTTTTGGTAGGAGAGTGAAATATTTATTGAGAATTACTGGGAGCCCTTGAGGTGTGGGAAGCCTCAGAGAGGTGGAAGAAGAAGTGGCATCTTCTTTATTGTATTTTCTTTCTGGATGAGTATTAATACAAGATTGTGTATTGTCTCTCATATTCTGTGTCATTTGTGAATTCTAGTTACTTGTTAATTCTGGTATAATTCCGTGTTTAGTTGTTAATACAAGGTAATCAAATGTGCTCTTATTGAGGAGCAAGATCCTAACAAGTGGAATCAGAGCTGTTTGTTGTTTTAGATTTCCCTATCAGAATAGTCTATAGTACTAAAACTACTGCTATGGACCCATTAAAGAGGATTAAAGTAGAATTGACACAACATAAGTAAATATAAGCAACCATCATAGTGCCATCAATATTTAATCAACCTATTATACGATGACATATTTCAATATACTTGTATAAATTAACTCCAATAGAAAAGGAAATGTTTGGAGAGACTCACATTCAAAGTGCCCTAGTAGATAGGATGATGTGGTGCATAAACTTGGAAGAAGGATTTAAAAAGTGCTTAGCTACCTTGACCACCATTAGGGCATAGTATGAACATGATATAAATTTTCCCATAGAGAAATTATTATAGGTGACTATAATTATTTCATAATTCATGTAAGGGATAAAATGGACAAAATCCTAATCAAAATTGAGGCTAGAGAATAATGTAAACAATAATTATTCAAGCCATTGCTAATATATAATCAAGTGAAAATAATTGAATATAAGGAGTAAGTGAAAAAAATACATGAAATAATGTAGGATGCATCTAATTAATTTTATTACTCACTCATTTGTTCACTCTATACTCAATATAAAAAGGAGATAGAGGAGATGGAAATAAAACTAAGTACTACTTCCACCTATTTTTGGGCCCAACAAATTCTATCTAAATAAAAATGAGCTAAAATGATAATTTCATGAGAAATATAAGTAAAAATAGAATCAATGTATATCTATATATTAGGATATAGAGGATTATGGCACTTCCCTGAGTACTCAAATGGGGAAGATGGAACTCAATATGAAAGGGCATGAAACATACTTCCACATATTGTAGAAATACCCAACATCAAATGACATAGTGATGGTGGCCAAATAAAATGTGGCCATAGATAATAAAATTATGGAAGCTAAGGAAATCATCCTAAATTGTTGTGTGTTTTCTAAATCTAGATTATTAGAAAATACATATAACATCTACCTCGAGGAGGGGAATCCAGACCTTAATCAATTTTTTAGAAAATA
Source organism: Torreya grandis (assembly GCA_037957365.1). Taxonomy (NCBI): domain Eukaryota; kingdom Viridiplantae; phylum Streptophyta; class Pinopsida; order Cupressales; family Taxaceae; genus Torreya; species Torreya grandis. The sequence goes on along the minus strand of JARHVA010001963.1, from coordinate 1,775,022 downwards.
GTTTTGTTACAAAGTTAGATGAATTATGTTTTGCACCTATTAACATATTTAGAGTTATCTCTAGGATGAGATAAATTTATAAAAATAGGGTGAATTTTTTAAGGATACTCATCAATAAAAATACTAAACTACAGTTACCACTAACTTTTTACCTTTACTGCAATAGCATAAAACGTGTTTAGCCTAGCAAAACATAGGTTTATACTAATTGGGACATGTGGTGAGGAATTAAGTCTTGTGGTAATGTAAGATGACTTGATTGAATAAATGGCATGTCTCACACAGACATGGCCCTTCAATTTTAAGGTATCTATTCAATATTTATACCATAAAATTGTAATGAAGTATAGAACATAGGGAAGAGTGGAAGTGTAATAGTGAATAATAATAAATAAATTATAGAGAATAATAACCTTTGTAATAAAATATGATAGTATAATATAAAGATATTTTATAAAATTATATTTGGTGGTTATTATATTTATTTAAATAAATATAAGTTAGAGTAGGATTTATTATGTATTGTGTACTAATTATTGTGAATGAGAACAACTACTTATTTTTATTGATGAATCCATAAGATGACCATTCCTAAAAACTAATAACCTCTACATCACACTATTTTTTACTAAAGTTTACTTAATTAACATAAACAATATATATCTATCTACTTCAGATTTTATGCCAAAAATATATATTATGATGATTTGGAATCAAATTATGAAGGTTATGGGATTAAAAACATATGAAAAGCATATGTGGCAATTCTAAAAATTATACTCAAACATTAGTTAGGAATTACTTAGGCATATATCATGGATAAATCAGATTGAAACAATTAATCCATTTGTAGTGTATGATTAAAAACTTTAGTAATATTCTTAAGCATCACTCAAGAATTAATCATATTGAATCATTTATCCATTTGCAGTCAATGATTCAAAAACTTTACACATATTCTTAGGAATTACTCAAGAATTTTAAAATTCATTAGAACCTATAGTTTATTACATCACTCATATATAATGAGTTTTATGGTACTGAAGTTATGGATGACTTAAATTATAATAAATTATTTTTTTTTAAAATAGGGCTTGGGAATATTTATCTCAACCCTTGGTTTTACATTGACATTTATAATTGGGAATGGTCACCCCATTATCATTTTTTTTATAGAAGAGAAGTTTGGTTCATGTGCATATAGTATATCCATTCCTTGATATTTAGTTTCACCTATCTTCATTATCATTTTAAATTTTTATATAATAAGTGAAAACTAATTTATACATATTTCATTACATGTTTATTTACATGTATAAATGTGAAACACTAAGTATCTATGTGATCACACCCATAATAGCTATCCTTAGGTATAACCTTCTATCTTTTTAATCTAATAATTCAATTAATAGAATAAAAGATGGTAAAATGTAGACTCTCATATTTGGTATTAGACACTTGGTAATATGTTATTTGACTAATATCCAACATAGTTTACTTATTCACACATACATGATTCTTTTTTATATTGTTTATTGGCCATTTATTCATATATGGGCATAAACATTCCAAATTTATGTTAATGATACACATGAGCTTCTTAGTCTCTTCCTAAATAAATTATTATCATTCTCAGACTATATTTTGATCTCATATCATTATTCATGTTTTTGAAATAGTCAACACTTCCCTAGACCATTTTGTCATTTGGAACCTATCCACTTAGGTCAGGTATATCCTGACACCCTTCAATGCTTAGTTTACTAAATTTAAATTTTTCATATGGGTTAAACTATATTTTTTCATGCTAGTTTAGACAAAATTACCCAAAGAGTTTTTTATATAAATATATCAAGCCTAATCTTTTATCTACCTAATACTTATCTATATATCACTATAACCAACTCTACACATTAAGAGGAAATACACTATTTTTTTCAAATTTGAAATATCTAAATGAAAAAATCCTTGTGCTAAGTCTAAATACCATTTTAGATGTCAAGTCATATGATATCAAGTGTTGAAACACATACACATGATTGCACACATTAAAATAGATCAGAGAACTACATTCAATTTTGCTTCCCTCTTCAAACTATTGGATACATAGGCAAAGCTTATCCATAAGGTAGTTAAGGCTAGCTCAAACCTTCCCTTTCATCCATTTTCTCTATTTTATAGGTTTTATATACTACATAACTAGGGTTTGAAGAAATGATTAGGATAATAGATACATTCACATGGGACCAAAGACATATGCATGAACAAGAACCCTTTTTAGATACATGAAAAATAGTGAGAACTAGATCACATATCAAAATAGGCATGCATGAAACTCATACACCATAGTAGACAGTGTCCCATTGAATGTATGTTAAGGAATCATGAACATGTCTATGCATGCACAAATACTTCATCTCCATATTTGAGTAGTCATAGGCCCTTTTTTTATCATTATTGATCATTATATCCCAGTAGATACATATACATACTTGAAATAATATATGTATTTAATTCATGTATATTTTCCATAAATATAAAGTTACTATTTTTGTCTAGATACACTTAAATTTTGTTGGTTATTTTACATCTTAAAAAATTTAAATTTTACATAGTTCTATCCTATTAAGGTCACATTAATTAAATAATAGATAAAAACACATCCTTATTTTATTACCTAAATGGATTCATAATACCCTATACTTATATGTTGATCTAGGATGTCTTATGTGTATTCCTTGAATTTTGAAGACATAAACTAGATGTGTTAATGCATAATTTTTAGGGATAACAAGTATACATCACTAAAAATATTAATGTAACAAGATCATAAGTATATGTGCTTGATCAAGATTGGCACACACAACTATGGGTTTGTCTAGGGCAAAAGTGGGGCTTGGTTATGAGGGCAAGGATAGATAAAAGATGATAAATAGTTAAAATATACTAATGGATACTTGTGGATAACTATTAAGGTTATTTTAAGATTAGTGGACCAAATAGAGACTCTTTTTAGGTTGGGGCCATCCTATAAATGGGTAAAATTTTACAAGCGTTAAAAATAATCCAAATTGGGAATAAAACATGGGAATAAGGGGTTTACGTCAAATTTGGATATTGACCTATTGCATCCAATTTGACATGGGTATGTGAGTGAAATACATGTGTAAGTCAAATTATACTTGTAACTAACTTTAAACACACACCTTAGCTTACCTATGGAAGAATGAATGGTTTGACCTTGTTTTGTTTATTGAGGGTAAATCTAGGTTTTTTGAACTAGAGACTTGACCCTATACAAGAAATAAGTAGACCAAGTCTATTGAAGAAAGACAAGAAAATAAAAAAGGGTCATAACCTATACTTGGAACTAATACCAAAGTCCTAAAATCCTATATTTATAGAAATACCATATAGCTAAACAAAAATCTAAAATAAATGCCTAGAATCCCAAATATTTAACAAAACAACTAAAAAATAACTTTACATAACTACATTCTCTTTATGAGATCCAAAGGACATGTTAAGAGGGGGAACATTCTCATTACATTTTCTATTTTTTTAGATCTTACCACCTTTTAATTCCCTCCAAATTTTATTTTTTTCTATTTATTTTTTGGTATAGGATCTTGGATGGTTTGTAATACAATTCTAGCCAGTCACTCCTCCCTTAGCACAATTGGGTTTTAAAACCACATCCAAGGTTGTGTTAAAGTTGTTAGAATCACCTACAACCTGATTCTCTTCATTTTCATTCAAATTTTCTATATTTTATTCCATCTCTAGGACTTCTTCTTCAAATGCCTCATTAACTTATACTATCATCAGGTCCCTATGAATATTTTTTCCCCAAGAGATTCCTTATTTCTTTCTCTAACCTAACATGTAAAAATTGGCCAAATTCCCTTTAATAAAACAATGCCTACATGTAAAATATAATCCTTCATAATTAATAGTTTGAACCCAAACTCAATTTTAAACATTCAACTTGAGATTTATGCTGAGTTGAGAACTCACATCATTATTAATAAGGATCTTTGTGTATGTAGTATGAAGATAATATTTAGTGGATTCATATGTGGATAACAATAATATAAGGTCATCACCTATAACCTGAAGACTGAGCTTGAACTAGAATTAAAATGGGAGCTAAGGAAGGTGAATCCACATAGGCCTAGTGTTAAAGGATTTAGAAACTAGGTTGAAATCAGAATACCATGGATAAATCATGAGAATATGATGATTCATAAACCATATATAATATTATGTGATCTTATCCTTATCTTTCTTTTTCTCAAAAATAAAAATTAAAAAAACCTTTGCATAAGGGTATATTTCCATATTTACTTTCAAAAATTGTCTCCAGACCTCCAAAATCCACCCATGAAGGGTTTGAAGATTAGACCAATATTGATTAAACATAAAAAAAATTAAACCTTTTTAAAAAAATAGGATTATTTTTTTTAGAACCCAATCAAGGGCATCTACCTCAAAACAAATAAATTTATTAGATTTAGTAAGGGTTAAATTTTTCATACCTTTTTAGAGTCTCCTTGATCTAGTCCCTTTTGAAAGTCTGAGTTTACAAAATGCATCATCTTCTCTAATGTTACCTCTATCATGATTAGGTTAGTATCTCTACAAAGGTGAGATGACATCTTTTGCCTCATATCTAGACTAATACATTTAATCTTTAGCCACTTAAACCCATTGTAATTCATTTTCCCTATATCCTACCCAAATTTATACCCTATGACAATAGTCTTCTGCTTATTCACCACCTCCCCTGCATTCTATAGTTTTACACCATATTTCACACCTCCTATCACTTTCTTCCTTTTAGACCCTTAAGAATCCTTTTTCTTGTTTGAATCATTATGTTCGATCCCCTTTGATAATCTTGGAAGCTTAGGCACTACCACCACCATCTCCTAAGTGACATAACCATTACTATCTGACCATAACACCCTCAATTGCTAGATTTCCATACACATTTGATTAACTAGTTTACTAATAAAAAATATACAAAATTTATACTAATCTCATCATGAAATTAAAAATATATACTAATAAAAAATATACAAAATTTAATCTACATCTAAAGCTTAATGGGGGCAGGCCTCTGTCTATAATGTCTGTCAAACTATCCATAGCTAAATATCTTTTTAGATGGTTTGACCTTATCATTGCTAGATTTCCATACACATTTGATTAACTATTTTACTTGAAACAAGTGAAAATTATTAAAATTAGTTGAATTTCTCATGATATACATGATATTATATTTGAAAATTTTTAAAAATTGAAATTAGCTCTTAAAATGAAATTGAAAAGATGCATAATAAATAATACACGTGTTTGGTGTTTTCCCCAAATACCACCACAATTTATCCATAAGAAGAGTTTAAATAGGTGTTTAAAACATAGCCCAACACTTTCCCATGGGAGTCAATAGGGCCTAATTTACACACCTTAGGATTTTTTAAAATGCTTAAAACATAGCTAAGACACTTTTTAGGGAGTCAATAGCATCCCATCCATTTATTCATCAAGGAAGTAGATAATTATCTCATCCTTGATCATAATGAACATCCCTTGAATTTTCAATTTATTTTATAATTCCTCCTTTTGAGGTGAGGGATGAATATCCTATTTCTGCAATTATGCATCTCAAAATAAGACATTACAAACACAATATGCAAGGAAAAATAATTTAGTCATAATGTGTTATTATCCAAAACATATGTAATTGAAAAATTGACCTCATATGTTATAAAATTATGTAACATTATTTTTATATACATATGGAAGCCTTAAAGTTTCATTTTGAATTTTGAATTTTATTTTTTGAATTTGGAATTTTTGTATTAACATCAAATCATGTTGTAATACATCATGAAAAGGTCTAATTTTATAATGGAAAAAAATAGTGTATCCATTAGAAAAACACCCCATATGTGGTCCTAGATTAAAAAAATAATAAATTAATCAATAATTGGGCCCCCATTAATGCATGGTAACAACTATAACAACATAGGCAATAAATAATGACTACACAATGTTACTGACTATACCAAAGTTAGTGACTCAAAATGTTAATAATTCAACTGATGAAATGAATCAAAATTTATGAAAATAGGATCCTATAAGAACAAAGATTCACACACAATCAAACACATGGAAATTAAATTAAAAAACTCATGTAAAAGGAGTCAATGTAATATTTTAACAATCACAATCTAAAAAATCCAAGTGAAAAAAGATGTATAAGATACTAAAAAAAATACAATAACCAATTTAATTATTTGAATGTAACCTAAGATAAACACACACACACACACACACAAACACACACACACACACACACACACACACACACACACACACACACACACACACACACACATGCAATAATACTCTATAATGGACATGCCCTCAATGTATTCCATATAGTCTATGAAATTGACCCATCCAAGATGTGGGTAAACCACATAAAATTATGTAGCATTTGAGTGTGCATATGACTTACTACAAAACATTACTATAAAAATGTATGCATAAACTATGGATAATGAAAACTTGTGTGTGTGTGTGTGTGTGTGCGTGTGTGCGTGCGTGTGCGTGTGCGTGTGCGTGTGCGTGTGCGTGTGCGTGTGCATGTGCATGTGTGTGTAGGAATTGTAGAGTCTAAATTTAATAATATGTTGCTGTAGAGATAGAATTTAAACTATAAGCTAAAATAGTGCACTTGTGACCACCCTTTTTACACACTTAGATCATGACTTATTCCAAGTCCTTTTGACAAATTTACTTCACTTTACATGTAGATGAACCATTATTATAATAAAACTAATGACCCCAAAATGTCCCTATTCCTTATGTAAATCAATTCAGGTTCACACATAAAGTATTCTTTATACATAGATTATTTATTTTGTTCCTTAGATAATAATACCCTAATTTTACATTAGTACACCACTCTCTTGTCAAGATCCACTATTATTGTCCTCCCAAAAAATAACTACTTATTTCCAAAAAATCCTTGAAAGGGTTGGCATGTAATTCTAGCAACCCCCATCCCAAAGAATTTCAAAAATACCACTATAAAGCCACATTTAATACCATTTTGAAACAAGAGGCCTCCCCACTTAAAGACACCAATAGTATAATTTCCCACTAAGGTAAAATTACATATTTATCCACATTCTAATTACATACATTCATAATAGCCAAGAATTAAGTCTAAATAAACTTCCAAGGTCACAAGTCATAGTTGAAGAATTAATCACACTAAGAATGTACATAATTTTTAAATTTTTAACTAGTATTTCACACACACCACCATAACATTGGAGAAATTCATGGAGTTTTATTCCTTTTTTGATTATTAGTATGTAGGTAGAACTTGACACAAGAGATATTAAGGTCAGGCACAACTTCAACCTCTAACTCATTTTTATTCCATGATTGAATTCACATTCTTATGTCATTGGACTATGAATCCAAGTGAAAATAAGTTACAGGAAGGTTTTTACATCATATTGGAAGCTCCTATACACACACGCAAAGATGAACCTACCCCAAGAATCATAGATATCTACTACATGTTGGACACCAGTGATCCCTAGAGACAACACATAAATCTATTATCTAATTATAACTCTCTTATCTACAATACCTACCAACTATATGTGTGTGTGTGTGTGTGTGTTTGTGTGTGTGTGTGTGTGTGTGTATATATATATATATATTGTTTGTGTGTGTGTGTGTATATATGTATATATATGTGTGTGTGTGTGTGTGTATATATGTATATATATGTATATTATATATGTATATGTATATATATACACATATATGTATATATATATACATATATGTGTATATATATACATATACATATACATATATATATATGTATATATATACATATATGTATATATGTATGTATGTATATATATATATACATACATATATACATATATGTATATATATGTATATATGTATGTATATATATACATATATACATATATATACATATATATGTATATATATATATATCTATATGTATATATATATGTATATATATACATATATATATGTATAGATATACACATATATATATATATGTGTGTGTGTGTATATATATATGTATATACACACATCTGTGTGTGTGTGTGTTTGTGTGTGTGTGTCTGTATATATGTACACACACACACACACACACACACACACACACACACACACACACACAGAGCTAAAAAAACCTCCATGTCAGTCTTAGATCTATAAATAACTCACATCTTAGTTTTCTATCTAATTTTATATTTTCCTTTATACTTTCCATATTTAGTATGCTCTAAATCATTTTGTGTCATTTATTACATATATTTGGAATTCTAATTTTTCACAATTTTTTTTAAAATTAGAGTTTATCATTCTCATTTTTCCTAAAAATTGATAAAATGTTTTGGTGAAACTTCTAATTTTTGAACATTGCTTACTCCCAACTAGTTATATTTCTAGGGTTTGTGTTTCTTGTTATCTTTGCCTACCTTGATTTTTTAGATTTTTGAAAAAAAATATTAGTAAATAATTCAAAATATATAGTAAATATTATTCAATTGATTCTTCAAGTTTTTTTCCCTTTGCCTTCACATGAGGATGCCTCCACAAAAATTAATGATACAAGAAATAGAATATTTAACAAGGTCATGATGAATCAAGTCCAGTTTATTAAAAAGTAAGAAAAAGAATTGAATCTTAATATTCAATGAGTGGTTTATTCTTAGTATGGGTTCATATCAAAGTATTTTAAAAATATGGGATATAAAAATAATGAAATAGATATTAATGTAAAAGGAACTATTTAAGCATCTAATCAAACATGGAATCAAGGATTAGGGCATACACCAAAATACAAAGCTATAATTTACAACAATTATTCTCATATAAATTTTGTTAAGGGAATGACATAAATTTAGATTTATTCCCCTCACACATAAATGTTATACTATACATGTAATCACTATAATGTTGGTGAACAAACTTCAAAATTATATATACAAGTATAGATTTCAAATACTTTGATTAAAATATTTATACTTGATAATTGTTTGAATTGAAATATATGTAATATCTCATTCTAGCATACATTTAGGGTTGGTATGAATAACATAAAGGCATAAAATATATTAATTAATACATAAAATCAAGATTTATGGCCACAAATTAGAACCATTTCACTTAATATCACATTAGAGCCTAGGACAATACCTGTGGTATTTCAAGTCAAAACTCATTTTACATCTTAAAATTATATCTTTAGATTTATTTGGATAAGATACATGGGGGAAATAACTTATATATTATATGTCTCTTAAATTTATACTTGATTGACATCTATTCACATATACAACAAATACTAGTCCATTCAAATACTTGGATGCAAGATCTTGTAAATAATAAGCAAACACATTATTAGAAGCAGTTTCAAATAATATTGATTCCTTCACGAAGGTAGTTCATAATTATACTATAATATCATTTTATTATTTTATGAAATTTATTGAAATGTAATCTCATAGTTCTCTCCCATTAAGGAGGTTGATGTGAGCAAGCCTCTTCAAAAGGGATTTGACTAGAATGATTTTTTTGACTTTTATAGAGCACCAAGGCATACTACTAACAATTACATCAGTTTAAGGAACAAGAATAAAGATTTAATAATTGAAAACATCATCAACATAGATAAAAACCATTGAAAATACCAATGTTATTACAATAAATGATCAATGTCATATTACTATGTAAAATATGAAAAGTACTATAGGACATCATCATATAGATGGGGATAATATCATAACATAAAAGCAGATTTCAGATGTAAATATAAGATCAAATCCTGCACAAGACCATTATTCAAAATAACCCATGCCCAATTTCCACCTAGGAAATATTTATTGCAATTCCCTTGTAGGCCTCATTAATTAGTTAGTTATCATTATTTATTTTCCAGATTATATATACGAAAATACAAAAAAATATGATATTCTAGAAAATTCAAAAATTAACATATTCATGCTTATGTTTAGTTCAATTTTATTAGTTAATTTTTGCACATATATTCATTACTTTTTTATATCTATTCTCAAATCATATGTGAATCACAAATGTATATGAGTGAGTGAAGGGCATACATGTTTTCATTTCAAGACATAATTATAGGTTATCTCATAGTCTCAAACTCAAAAATAAAATTCAAATAAGAGTGCCTTATTCAGATAAGAGCACACCCCATTGTTGTCATATTAAATTTTTCTTGTCCTAGTGATCATATTTTATGATTTATCAAATCTAAACTAGACATAGGTCTTATACATCTTGTATGTACATTAGCAATCTCACCAGGGGAATCTTACATGTAGGTTTTAACCTTCTTTAACTATCCCTTATTGTTCAGAACTCAATTATTTACATGGCATAACATCCATTGATATTTATCACATAATAACACATTGAATTATTATTTGTTACCTACATTACCTAATCTAATAGTGTTACAAATTTATTACATTGATCGAGTACATGTATTCATGCATGTTTTTCACTTTTTCTTTCCTTATCCATGTCTTATTTATTGTATCTATTTGGTTTGTGGGCATTTTAACATGTACCTCTGTGTGGATATAATCCTTAATTATTTTCTTTCTATGAATATGAGTGATATTTGAAATTGTCCCTTGTATGTATCCCTTTGGCCTTCTATTATGTGTTTTGTGTGTAGTTTTTGTGTGCATCATGTCTATGACACATTTTTTTTTATGTTTTGATCTTATGGTGAACATCATGTACCTACCCATTTTTTCCATGATCAATATCATGCATCCTTCCACAAGTATTTATATTTAGTTTTCACTACTCAATTTTGATCACTTATATGCAGTATTCACTACTAACATCTATATTGACAATGTCACTATGTATGATTATTTATACATGCATCTCACATTAATATTTTTGTTAACTTATATATATTATTATGTCATGTTCTTGTATGTTATAACTATTTCTCAAATTTATATATTTTATCACAACATATTTCACATTACTTTTTATTTTGAGTTAAGTTATTGTGCAATCTCAATAAATCACCTCAAATGAGAGAGGTATACATAGTGTCTTGTCTTAGAGACTAAGCTTGTACAATGCATTTTGCAGCTATAAATTTTTAGGGTTCATATAGTGAATCATAAATCACACTAATAAATCACTTAGAAAATTATGTTTGATAAGAACACTTAATTTAGATAGGAGTACACCTTACTATTTTATAAATAAGATGTTGTTGTCCTAATACCTATAAAATAATCAATTAAAAAAATTATAAGTCTCAATTAGTATAGATAATTATGCAATAGTTACATAATTTTTGTTTACATAAAATACTTAGGTATAACTTAGATATTGATCAATTTTAGGCATCATGTGTGGCATGTGTTCCAAGTTAGCACATAGGTTTTTTCTCAAAATTTTAATTGAAATTTATTAGTCTTATAATCCATATACACTAAATTGGGGGCATGTGCATGGAATATGAATTCATCCTTCTCAATATTGTACCATTTTCGTAGATGAAATGACAATGTTTTCCATTATCCATACCATATGCACCCAAAAAAAATTATACTAACTTTTTTTTACATGTTTTATGTTATTTTTCACCATAAATTATCCTTATTCTATCTATAGTAGTTGGTTCACCCTTTTCCACCAGATTTTTCATTCAAATAATGTTTTGGAATTCATATAGGGATTCCAAACTACTTTACTTATTTGGGTATGAAATGAGAGATTCAATCATGCCTTAAGTTACTAAGTAAACTATCTTATCAATTATGATTAGGTAATGTACACTCCAATCCAAAGTTTTCAATACAAATGAAATCTCCTAGAGTCCTACCTTCTACAGGGCCACTAGTTTTGCACTAGCAAAACACAACAGTTCATGTACCCAATTGGATATATTAATTCCTTATTTTTAGATCTATAATTTTATTTCATTTACTTATTGATATTAATCTTAAGTAAGGATTAATTTTATAGATGTTCTACTTCAATTTTACATGAAGCATAGTTCAACATTTTGGGCTACATTTGAGATTACACTTCACAGGTATGTTTAGATATGTAATTTTTATTTTACTCTATTACTTTAAATTTTATACTTTAATAGAATAAAATGGGATAAAATGTATACACATAGATTAACATTTAAGCTAAAATAGTGCACTTGTGACAAGCTTAATTACACACTTAGCTCTGACCTATTCTAAGGCATTTTAACCACTTCCCTTAACTTTATGTGTGGATGAAGCATTTCTATAAGCATACTGATGGCTCTATAATGTCTATATTCCTTATGCAAATTATTGTAGGCTCACATAGACTATTCTTGGTACCTAGATAAGTTACTTGTGCTACGTAGATAAGACCACTCTAATTGGACAATAATGCACTAATATCTTATTTGTATCCATCAATATTTTCCTCCCATCAAATAATGGCTAATTTATAAAATTCAAATCAATGAAAGAGTTAGCCTATAAGTTTAATAAGCCCCATCTAAAGGAATTCAAAAAATACCACTATAAAACCACATTTCAAAACTTTTTGCACACAAGAGTATTCCCCATTTAAAACCACCAAAATTATAATTGTAAATTGAGATTAAATTCCCTTATTCTCCCAATTCATAATGGATATAGACTTGTTATCTGAAAACTAAAGTATGAAACAGTTTCAAAGGTCACAAGTCATACTTGAAACATTCAATCTTACCAAGATTGCACTAGTATTTCACATAAACCATTATATCATGGGAAAACTACATGGATTTTAATCTTTGTTCAGAGTATTGGTATGTAGACAACATTCAACTTAGGGGGTGTTAAAGTTAGACACAAATTAAAAAACTAATCGATTTGTATTCTTTGATTAAATTTATATTCTTCTATCACTAGTCTAGGGTTCTAAGTAAAAATATATTACTCAGATATTCTCAAATCAAATCATAAACTCCTTCAATTTCTATAGAACACATAGGTGAAGGTGAACCTACCTTAGAAATATCAAATATATGTCACCTATCAAACACCAACACTACCTAGAGACAAAAACACACCACTCTATCATCTAGTCACAATGATCTTATCCATAATCCATCCCAACTCTTATTATATATTATAAATTAGCTAACACATCATCCATGTCAGTCTCAGATCCTAAAATAGTTTGCATCTCAATTTTATATCTATGTTTATATTTCGATTTGTAATTTTCATATTAAGTACATTTAAAGATTTATTAAGTTTTAAATAAGTTTGTGTAATTTATTACATATATATAGCACTATAATTATACCAATATTTTATTTAATTAGGTTATAACATTCTCCTATTTCCCCAAATTTTCTAAAATAATTGTGTAAACTATATATAGAATAAATGTGTATGTACAATGCCCCCCCATAAAAAAAAATGTCATAGATGTTTAAAGAGGTGTGTTTTCTCAAGAAAACCAATAAATTTATAATAAGTAATCACCAAGATATACTAAGGCATTTGAGCAATGTGAACTATTAAAATTATACATGTATAAGAAATGCAATGTATAGGATGAAATTACTAGCATTGTGCTCCCATTGCCATATTATTCTAAAGTTGTGCTTAAAGACAACCCCATCATATGTAAAATATAAAAATGTGAGGGATAAATGATTACATTATTTCAAATATATGTATATATATATTCCAATAAATACTATTTTGGGGTATGATTCCTCATAGATTTAAAAATAATTATTGCTTATGGAACCATGCTTTTAATTATTTAGCTATATATGTGGAATATTCTATAAACTAGCATAAGAAAGTATATGGATACATAATTGAAATAAGGAATTAGGCTTAAAAAAATATAAGAATGAGATAAGAAGGATTCTAATAGTCTATAGGATTCATTCAAAACCCAATGCATACTATGTTCAAATATCCCAATATGTACGATGCCATCATCAAAAATACCTAATGTAAGTGTGAAAAATTGGATGAAAAATCAAGATTCCAAGGCTAATGAAATAAAATAATAAAAATGAAATAATTGGCTTAGAATAATATAAATTCAAATAGAAGGTAAGTGCCATATGAAATATATAAAGTATAAGAATGTACAGTGAAGCCCAATAAAAAGGCATGAATCAAAGCACTCCTCTAATGTAATGATATTCTAAAAGTAGCATGAATAGTTTCATAAAAACATTTAAAATATGTATAAATTAATGATGTAGTTTTTATACACACCAAAAACAATAGGTTTTCACTTTCTTATTTTAATATTGGTGACTAATCACTCTAAGGCATGAATTGTAGTTATGCAGTTTTTAATTAATCAAGTGGTGGAATTGTAACATATGACCTACATTCCATCAATATAAATTCACTAAAATAATAAAATTAACACCTAATAACAAATATATAGAGTGATTAGATATTAAAATAATAATATCTAATTAAAAACATGAAAAAATAGGGAAGAGTAAGGCAAAAAAGAATGGGCTCTATAACCTTTTTAAAGAATAAACCCTTTCAATTTGATTGATTGTACTAAATCAATAATGAAACATAAACCAATGTATATCATAAGTTAACTATAAGCACAAATCAAAATAAACACAATAAATAGTCTAATAAAATAATTTTACTTAGATTCAATGACCATAATAAAAAATGGTAGTACTAGATTGCTAAGCACATCCTATGTCACTAACACATTGTAAATATGATCAATAATTAAAGAATTCACAAGACTAAAAAATTATTCAATCTAATCACTAAAATAAAATATATGCATAAATTCATAAAATAACATCAAATTAATATAAATTATTATAAACATACATATAAATTTGAGAAAGTTAAAAACTAAAATAAACTCACAAAACATACATGAAAATTTCTCAAGCTTGTTCATTATCTTCCAAAATTGTTCTCAATAATAATGAGTTTAATACAATTATTAATAATGAATAAGTGGAATAAATCCACTAAGGCATAATTCATATGAAGAGTGAATTATACTTCTAATTTTATTGTAGACACCAATATTGTGTCCATCCCCCCTTGGTCCAACATCTCCTAACCCACACTCTATTAATTTAAAATAAATTATCTATTTTAAATTAATCATCCCCTCACCTCGACACCTCACCTCGACACCTCACCTAGACACATCGCCTAAGACTATTTTTTACCCTATGACTCACCCCATGACTAAGTCCTTTAAACCATAACTACCTAAGACTTATTCCAACCTTCTAACTAACCCTCGTGCCTAATTTACCCATCTTTTGACCTTTCTCCAATGGCAAATGCACTTGGCAGGTGGAGAAATAGGCAAAAGGCTAAAAATAGCCTTTTTACCCATTCTCCAACCATTGACATTGGTCAACTTTCGACCGACGCTAGTGGAATCATCGACGTTGGTTACAAAAACTAGCTTCTAACTTTAAAGTTGCCCCTTGACTCTTTGATATCGATGTGCACACTTTGAAACTAAGCATAAAAATTCTATTATCGCTCTTTAGGCTATAGAAACTTTGCAAAAATCACTCCACACATTGGATTGGAAATATTGTATGAGATCTTTGACATCAGCCACAACAGGAACAAGCACTCTGACACCTTTGGCTCTTTACCAAGAAGAGCTATGTATTCCTCTATCTCTTTCTGTCTCTTTTCAATATTTAGAATACATTAGTAATCAATTTCTAGTTACTATTTCTAAATACTATCAACCAGACCCAACCTCTTCCGTAGAAAGGCTGAAAAGCCTTCCTTCTATTCTTATCCTCCTTTTACACCTATCCCTGACCTTTGCCCCCTCTCAGATCCTATTCACTGTCTTGCAACCCTGCATAGACCCTTAAACATCTAAACTCCTCTGTTAACCATAGACATACCTTGAAACCTGTCCAAGGCCCATTGCCCCTATTGACTTTGGCATCAAGGCCCATTGCCCCTACCGACATCGGTAATATAACTAACGTCGGCAACTTGACCAACCGATGTCGGCAAGACTACCGATGTTGGTGACTGTGACAGATTGATTGTAGAGAATAGGTACGTGTTGTCTACTTTCTCTTTCTTAGTCTTTCATTATATTTCTTTATCCGACACTCTTTTTATCAGAAAGTGGACTGTCATCCCTCAAGGAAGTTTCTACACTTCCAGGACTAACATATCGCTTGGTAGTCCACCATATATCTAACATTTTTTCTATTTAGTCTTATTATTTTCTATAGGTGTCTTCCTCCATAGCCAAAGAGGAGCTCCTTCAATGTCTGGATATGGTGTGCAACTTCATCCGGGTATCATCTAACCCCTGACCTTTATCTTTAGTTTCTTCCTTCTTCTGAATGTAAATAGTAAAAAAATGAGTAGAAACATTCTTGCACACCCGATGGGACCCTGGAGTTTTCCTTGGGTTCATTTCTTCTAAAAAGCAAACTTCTCATATAGTTGCATTAGGAAAAAATTTCTCTTCTTACTTCCTCTCCTTCTATCTTTTTATTTTGAAAAGAAATCATAAGCACAAGTTAAAAAGAACTTTTTTCTTTTTCTTCTTGTCACTTTTTCCTTGCATCTTAGAGTAGTGAAAGTTCATACTCTTAACCTTTTCCTCACTTGTTTGCATCTAAAAAAAACATTTCAATTTGAGTTAAAAACACTATTGCATTTCATTCCTTTCTTGAATGCATATTTATCCCTCTCACTTAGTAATTAAAAATGCATTATGAATAAAGTGTAGTACACATATGTTACACAACCAGATCACAAGCACATCAAATTAAACATCTAAACATACCTGAGACAAGGCCCAACTAGGATTTCATCACCTAGCGAATACCTTACCCTTTCTGGCGATCCCACTTGGACTTCACTACCAAGGGGAGGACCCACTCTGTTCTCTAGCAGAGTATAAACTATAGGCGAAGTATATATTGGCTAAGTGACCCAACTTGGCTCTAGGCTTGTGAAGTGAGGGGAGCAAGCTCCTATCACTAGGCCATGTACAAAACCTAATAAAGATCTTTGAGCACCAAAACATAACCCAAAACCAACCTTAAACTACCTCTTTTAGGACCCGTTCTAAAAGCCCAATTCTCAAACACACTCTTCTAAGGCATAAGCCACCACGATTCTAAAATTTATTCTTAGGAATTTAACGTTTAGAGGTTGCTTGACATCATCTATTTTTCTATCTGTATCTAATTTTTTGAGCTGGTGAGGTCACATTTTGAGATCCAAAAACAACTCAAAATTTCTTTTTCTTTCAAAAATATTAGTTTTCTGTGTTTCTAGAAATACACAGACACTGACATCAGCATTTTTACTGATGTCGACAACTCATCCTCACTAACATTGGTTAAACCACCAATCTCGGCAACTCTCATAACTGACATTAGTTATTTAACCGATGTTGGTCACTATCAAAAATATTTTCTTTCAAAACAGCAAGCTCAAAACCTGACTTTTTGGCTGTCAAACACACATTCCAAATTCTAAGACTAAAATATATAGTTTTTAGGACCTGAACACATTTTGCCTTGAATGGTTTTGATACGTAGTAAAACTAAAACTCTTGTTGACCATGCAAGGCAACAACCACTTCCACCTTCGCCCTCCATAACAAGTCCTCTAATGGAGTATCCTTCAGATATTGAGCATACTCCTACCTCAAATCACCCACCTATTATTCCTGTAGGGGATCAAGACTTTGAGAGATTCCTTGACCTTAATGTCAAGGCTCTCCAACACTATCTCGCGAGAAGCCAAATGTGAGATCATTTAAGTAATCCTATTCTTGGGATGCCAACTTCATTAGTTGAAATGAAAAATATATCAACACCCTCTGTTACTCAACCCATGGTCACTCAGGCCATTGCCTCAACTAATAACCCAACCATGGCCAACATTCAAAATGTGGCCTCTCCTTCTATTTTTGGACCTACATCCATCAGGGTTTCTATACCACCTCAACCACAAATAATGCAAACAAGTTCAACACCTTTTCAAAACTTGCTTATTTCTATCCTACCCACTCTTGCACCCATAAATACAAGAGTGACTACGTATCCTCTAACTAGTGTTGCCACCATCCAACCACCTTTAGTAGCACCTAGTCAAATTGTGCCTTCCAGCTTCATGGCACAACCTCCTTTGACCTCAACATCAATCCCCATGAATTATCCATATGTTGCACCTGTACAAATGTAACCTACCATGTCATATGACCCTCCTAATGTCTTCCAGGTGCCTTACGACCTAGGGGGTGCCCCACTTGCTAATCCATCAACTGATCTCATCAAGATGTTCATGGATAATATGTCTAATCTTGAGACATCTGTTGCTGGTTCAAGGAATGTTCTTTCATATGAACAAATTTGTAGTGAGCCTATTCATCCTTTGGTCCCAATTCGACCATATCCAAGCCAATGGGAACTTCCAAAATTTACTTGTTTTCAGAGTAAGGAAGACCCACAATAACATTTACGAGCGTTTCGACATGCTTGCTACCTTATAGCACACAATGATGCATTACTACTGTGCACATTTCCCATGTCACTTTCGGGTGCTACCCTTAATTGGTATAGTTATATTACCAGTCACTCTCTTTTTACCTTTACTCAATTAGCTCAACTATTCCTTGACCACTTTTCAATCAACATCACTAAAAATGTCTCCATCACAGACCTATATTCTATTAGATAATTTGATGATGAATCAATAGCTAATTTTGTTGCTCGCAGGAGAAGATTAATCAACCAACTCTCCTTTTCTTTACCTCAACCTGAGCTCATTGAGCTCTTTTCATGAGCATGTCCTAAACACATCTCATCTACTTTGTGGGTCCAAACATTCCACACATTTGATGAAGCTTTCACCATGGCTAGGAAGCTTGAACTCCATGTTGTCGAAGAAGATAAAGTCAAACTGCATACTAAAAATACTAATGCAAAATCAAATGACCCTTCATCTAAATCTTCTTCTTCTAATTCCAAATCCAATGGAGCAGTAAATGTGGTGGTACTTAGATCATCTTCTTCTACCACAACTAATCAAACTGAACCCTCTACATCATAAAACATTACATGACAATTCCAACAACAATACGTATAGCATCAATATACTCCAATAAGAGAATCATACGCTTCTGTGTTGGATAAAATAATCAAATAGGGAGTCCTCAATCTCTCTCAAATTCAACCACCACCCCAATTTGATCCCTCGCGAGCCATCCTAGCTTGGTATAGGGAGAATGACTTCTGTAATTATCATTGTGTCAAAGGTCATGACACAGACAATTGCAAAACCCTCAAGAATGTTATTCAGAACATGTTAGACAAGGGGGATCTTGTCTTGGATAACCCAAACACACCACCTAACCAAAACATAGACATCTTTAGACAACCATTCCCTAACCATCCCCCTAGTCAAAACAACATCCAGACCATGGCCTATGACTCCCAAGAGCGTAATATACGCACGATCGACATGGTTTCTCCTTTATACCTAACTAACCTCTTTTATGGTCTGAAGAGGATAACCAACCTATTTCTCCTCCATAGGTAGAAGAACCTTATTCTCCTATTAGTCCTCCATCGACCTCTCTTATATTGGAAGATGCCTTGATGATACCAACGCCACTAGCTCCACCTTTATCCTTCCTATTACTGATGGAAGATCATACTTTTCCTGCTCTTCAACCATAATTAGAAGGCATGATTATTCCTGCCCTCTATCCTCTTAAGGAGCCACATTCTCCAATTCCTTCTCCACCAAGAGAAGAACTTGTCTCTTCAACTACTTCGATCGAAGATGATCTAGTAATGGCTCTCTCATGCCTTTGGCCTGAAATTACTGCATCTAACACATTTTCAGTCTCACAACCACCCACATCTTCTAAAAGATCAATCATAAAGCCTCATGCAACATCTTCTAAACCATTCTCTCGATTAGCTGAGAACTTAAGATTTCTCCATTCGAGAAACTTATAACATGAGGCATTATGGGAGCGACTTAAAGCTCCTTATCTTACACATCCCACATCATCTCGTACTATTGACCCATCTACAACAAATTATCTCAAAGTTGCCAATAAAGATCAGGCTTTTACTTCTAAAACCTCAGAAGCTCAATCGACCACATCTAAACCTCAACCCTCACAAGTGACCACCATACCAAAATAAGCTAAATCTCTTGGTGTTCACCACGTACCTAACCTCACTCACCCACAAGTGAAGGTAGACTTGAACCTCACCTCACCTCCCATAGTAGTGGTCCTCATGCCATATTGAAGAAAGCTACTAAACCACATCGAAGAACTCCTCCCCCACCATCACCGTTGCCCTCAATTTTGGGCCCACACCCTTCTACCTTAATAGGAGTTCTTCCTACTCCAACATCTAACAAAAACAAATTGCCTCCCCTACTACCTTTACCCATCAAAAATATACCTCCTCTGAAAAACTCGGCACCTCTTACCAAGAAAGCCCCATCTACATGAGTGGCCACACCACCAACTAAAAAGGTGGTATGAAAAACTCCCTCAACCACTCCTACAAAACAAAAGTTGTCAACATCTACTGTCATGTCCCCT
This sequence comes from Torreya grandis, assembly GCA_037957365.1. Lineage (NCBI taxonomy): Eukaryota > Viridiplantae > Streptophyta > Pinopsida > Cupressales > Taxaceae > Torreya > Torreya grandis. The sequence continues at coordinate 1,754,304 of JARHVA010001963.1, read as the reverse complement.
TCTAATTGACATCTTTTCGAGCGGATGATTAGCCTATTATGCAACCCTCGTAGGCTAATAGGATGGATAGAGGGTCTTGATAGAGATAGGTTGGAATTCGTTCAGGCTCTTTTGGGCATGAATTAAGGGAGATATTAATATTTGATTGATTTAATCAAATATTAATTATTTGATCTAATTTTAATTAATTATTAATTATTAATTAATTATTAATTATTAATGATTGAGTCTAATTTGAGGATGCAAATTCTAAATTAAGACTTGGTCTAATTTTAAGACCCTAGTTCTAATTTAAGGGAGTCTAATTTAAGGGAGTCTAATTTTAGCAAGCACACCTTTGGAGGTGTATAAGAATCTCTCATGAGAGAGAGTTTATATTCATGATTATTGATATTGATTCTTGTTAAGAAATTCTTCTGTGAAGACTGAGCCAAGGGTTCCAGTATTCCATCTGCAGTGGAGAATGTCAACTCTTCATTGTGTGCGATTCAGAGGCTGTGAAAGATCAGCTGATCTATTGCCAAACTGCATTGAAGAACGTCAACTCTTCAGTGTGAGCGATTCAGAGGTTGTGAAAGATCAACTGATCTATTGCCGAATTGGGAGATAACTTCATCCAAAAGCTATCACATGTACTTACAAGTTTGAGAGATAACTTCACACAGAAGCTATCACGAGGGTTTACAGGTATTTTTATTATTTGGGTTTTGATTCCAGAATTATACAGATATAGATCTTTTGTATTAGCCCATAATCCTATAGATCAGGATCAAGCATATAGGTTGAGCAATATCAGTGGCCGTATGACTTCTGTACAGATCTATGAAAGTCCGTACGCATCTACAAAAAGTTCAGGTACCGACATCGGCGAACAGAGACTTACAGAGACCGACATCGGTCGACTCATCACCGACATCGGCAAGGGGACCACTACAGGTCGACCGACGATGGCAGTATAACCGACGTCGGTGACTGTGTTTTTTACACAGCAGGCCGAGACGTGCCAGATTCAGCCCAATTTGTGGAATATACAAGCTATAAGGCCGAACTTTTGATATTCTTTGTATATTTGATAGAGGATCTCTATTGTAAGCTTATGAGCAAATAAATAAGAAATTATAATGTGATTTATTCATCTATTTGAAGATATTTTGTAGAAATTTAGATAATCAATTTGGAGATTTTGTTTTGATATTCGAAGGGATATTACAGTGGTATCAGAGCTAAATCCTACCATCCTGAGGGTTTAGAAATTCTATGCAGCCACAAGAGTTGCGACCACACGGGTATTATACATGCAGTAGAGCTTTGCTTGAAGGTACCCAGTGGTTAGAACAGCAACAGATTACCATGAGTGACAGACGTGAGGGTAGCCCACCCAGGGGCCATAGGTATGATGCTGATCAAGACACCAGAGAATTCCACCGTGTTATGATGTCAGGCCAACAACAGATGAATCAGACATTACAAGCACTTACTACTATGATAAGGGGAATGAACGCAACCGATAGACAGAATGGGGAACAAGGAGATAATAGGAGTGCTACTATTAATCAGAGACCACAGCAGACCCATTCCAGGATAGCAGGTAGACCTACATGCCCTACGTTTATTCAAGAGGAACCAGATGTTCCAGCAGAGGAGGAAGCAGGAGATCCCTCATTTACAGATGTTTACATGGCTGCAGATGAGGAGTGGAACTTATTACCTCCTCATGTATGAGAGAGGACGTCCCTTGATCATTTTATTAATCTGAGGAGAGAGCACTACAGATTGGCTAGACAGGACAGAAGACCTAGATACCAGAACAATGATCTTAAGCATGCTACAAGCAGGCTCACACTCGCGATGTTCGATGGAAGTGGTAAGGTCACAGCCCAGGCTTGGATTAGTAAGTTGGACACCTTTCTCACATTGCGTCTGATGGTCGAGGAAGATGCTATCAGATATGCAACACTACATCTTGAGGGAATAGCTCACGATTGGTGGCACCACGGGATGGTGACACTCCATCATGATCAGATCACCTCTTATCAGGAGTTCATGGACAGGCTAGTAGAGCATTTTGATAGGAGGGATCCAGAGTCCTATTTCTGAGAGTTGGCATAGTTACGTCAAAGTGGCAGTCTAGAGTCTTTTATTGGTGACTTCCAAAAGTTATCAGTTATGGTTCCTGACATATCAGAAAGGCGACTTGTGGTACTCTTCATGGAGGGACTGATAGAACCATTGAGAGGTTGGATCAAAGGCTTTGATCCTCCTTCCTTATAGGAGGCTATGAAGAAGGCATGTAGCATGGAGATGGCAGCCCCATCAAGTAGATCTAACTCCAGAGGTACTTCTTCATCTAGGGACAGTAAGGGGTTCAACAGGAACAGAGACAAACTAGGTTTCAACATAGATAAATCAGGTGTTAAGAATAATTCAAAGGCCAACCCAGTAGCACCATCGTTGGATAGAGATGCTCTTAATGATCTACGCAAGAAGAAACTTTGTTTCTATTGCAAAGGTCCATATGATGCTAATCACGATTGTCCGTTGAGGCCTAAGGGCAAAGCAAATCGGGTGATGTGGGCCTATTATGAGGATGAGGAATTAGAAGATTTTGAACATCACAATTGTTCTGAGGAGCCGGACGCTGAGGCTTCAGAGCCTAAGGTAGAAGCAGAGTCAGAGCTCCAGATTCAGGAGGCACGTCTATCTAGCATCTAGCACGAGGGATCATTCAGACTCTGGGGAGTTTTGGCAAGACAGAGGGTCATTACCCTTCTTGACACGGGTGCCACACATAATTTTATTGATACTAGATTTATGAAGCGTGGACTCACCACAAAAGAGTTTGAGGGCATTAGAGTTAAGGTAGCTGACGGTTACACCCTCAGATGTGAGCGGATGATCAGAGAGCTCCCATTACGCTTGAACAACTATGAGTTCAAGGTGGATTATTATGTGGTCAACATGGGAGATATAGACTTGGTTTTGGGCATGAAGTGGCTTCATTCCCTTGAAGTAGTCACTCTTAGTCTTAAGGATATGGAGATCCGTTTTGATGTAGATGGGAAGACTCACATTCTCAAAGCAATACGGGATGGCAACATCAAGACTATTTCTTTACATCGGATGGAGAGGCTCATGCGACATGACATGGTAGAGTGGGCTGCCAAGTGCACATTGGCACCAATACAGGAGGGATAGCAGAAGACTGAGTATCATCCTGACATTTAGCAGTTGAGAGTCAAGCATGATAAAGTATTTAGTGACATTCCACCAGGGAGACCTCCAGACAGGGGCATTGAGCACATTATTGAGCTTGAGGAGGGCGCTAAGCCCATTATGATTACTCCATATAGGCATCCTAAGCGGTTAAAGGATGAGATCGAGAAAACAATTAAGGAGTTACTGGCTATGGGTCACATTTGGCCTAGCAAATCACCGTTTGCTTCTTCAGTTGTTCTAGTAAAGAAGAAGGATGGCACCCTACACATGTGCATTGACTATAGAGCCCTAAATAAGAGAACCATTAAGAACAGGTATCCTATTCCTTATATTGAAGAGCTTATTGATGAGCTTCATGGTTCACATTACTTCACAAAGATAGACTTAAGGTCAGGGTATCATCAGATTAGGGTTCGCGAGCAGGACGTGGAGAAGACAGCTTTTCGTTGCCATTGTGGACACTATGAGTTTATAGTGATGCCATTCGGGCTCACTAATGCACCAGCAACATTTCAATCCACCATGAATAGAGTCTTCCATTCACTACTGAGGAGGTTCGTACTTGTCTTCTTTGATGACATTCTGATATACAGTAGGACTTGGCAGGAGCATTTGGCTCATCTGGAGACTGTACTCAGCATCTTGGAAAGGGAATCCTTGTATGCCAAGGAGTCCAAATGTGATTTAGGGATGACCGAATTGTTATAATTGGGTCATATTATTAGTGCAGGGGGAGTGCGGATGGATCATGAGAAGATCTGTGCTATCATAGATTGGCCTATTCCGGCAAACCTAACACAGCTAAGGGGATTTCTAGGTTTGTGTGGGTTCTATCAGAGGTTCATGAATGGTTATTCACGACATGCAGCTCCTATGACAGATTTGACTAAAAAGGGGGGTTTTTGTTGGACACCTGAAGCACAAGAGTGTTTCAAAAGGTTTAAGGGGTTGATGACTACGTGCCCAGTTCTGGCACTACCTGATTTTTTGAAGCCGTTCAAGCTTTAGTGTGATGCTTCAGGCGAGGGCATCAGAGTGGTACTTATGCAAGACAAGCACCCCATAGTATATGAGAGCCGCAAGCTTAGGGGACTAGAGAGACTATACAGCATATATGATAAGGAGATGCTCGCTATCATGCATGCCTTAGCAAAATTTAGGCAATATCTCGTGGGTAGCAAATTTTGTATCAAAACGGACCACAATAGTTTGAGACATTTCTTGGGGTAGTGAGACCTCAATGATCATCAGTAGAAGTGGGTGATTAAAATACAAGCATATGATTTTGACATCTCTTTCATTAAGGGCACCCAGAATGTTGTGGCTGATGCTCTTTCACGCAGGCCGTATTTGAGTACCATGGTCCACATTACCGAGGATTGGCGACATATGATTGTGGTAGAATATGCCAAGGATACATGGGCATCTAGCATTGTTGAGGGATCGACGGTTGACACCAGATATACTCTTGTGAATGACTTGATCATTTACAAGAACAGGGTTTATTTGATCCCAAGATCATTGATGAAGAACATTATCATGCGAGCTTTTCATGATATATCTACTGCAGAACATCTCGGATATTTTAAGACTTACAGACAAGTTAGGGAGAGATTTACATGGAAAGGCCTCAAAGGAGATGTTCTTCAATATGTACGTGAGTGCCCTGTTTGCCAATAGAACAAGCAGGAGAACACGTACCCAGTAGGATTGTTGCGGCCACTTCCAATTCCTGATAGGAAGTGGGAGTGTTTGTCGATGGATTTCATTACGGGCTTACCTAAAGCCCAAGGACGAGATTGCATATATGTCGTTGTGGATCGGTTAACGAAGTATGCCCACTTCCTTCTGATTACTACCACACATATAGCTACACAGGTGGCAGAGGTTTTCTTCTGAGAGGTATTTCGACTGCATGGATTACCTCGAAGCATAGTGAGCAATAGGGATAGTCGGTTCTTGAGTCACTTCTGGTAGGAGGTGTTTTGACTTTGTGGGACCGAGCTTACACCTAGTACCAGCTACCATCCGCAGACTGATGGACAGACAGAGATAGTAAGCAAATGGGTGGAGGGATACCTCAGGAACTACATTGCAGGGCAGCAAAAAGCTTGGGTCAAGTGGATTCATTTGTGTGAATATTGCTATAACATGACTTTCCACATGACCATTCAGATGTCTCCTTTCATGGCATTATACGGGTATGAGGCACCGAGTTTTCTAGATTTGCTACTGAGCGACAGTAGAGTGCCGAGTGCTGGAGACTTACTGCAGGAGAGTCAGGATACTATGAGGACTCTCAAGGAGAATATTGCTAAGGTGCAGAATCAGCAGAAGCAGTATGCAGATCAACAGAGGACCGAGAGATCTTTTGAGGTAGGGGATATGGTCTATCTTATGCTGCAGCCTTACCGACAGTCTACTCTTAGGAAGAGTGGGGCAGAGAAGCTCAAGCCACGTTACTATGGTCCTTTAAGGATCCTGAGGCGCGTTGGAGAGGTGGCTTATGAGCTAGAGCTTCCTACAGAGAGCAAGGTACACAATGTCTTCCATGTATCACGCCTCAAAAAGGCGTTAGGACACCGTGTGATACCTTCTACAGTTTTACCTCCCTTAGATGATGAGGGAAAATTGATCTTAGTACCTGAGTCCATCTTGGAATCTAGAGAGAGACAGTTGCGTCGAAGGACTATCAGGGAATATTTGGTAAAGTGGAAAGATTTGCCAGTTGAGGATGCGACATGGGAAAGCGAAGATATTCTACAGCATCCAGAGTTGAGATTGCTTGAGGGCAAGCAATTTTAGGAGGGGCGGACTATCATGTCCCCTTCTAATTGACATCTTTTCGAGCGGATGATTAGCCTATTATGCGACCCTCGTAGGCTAATAGGATGGATAGAGGGTCTTGATAGAGATGGGTTGGAATTCGTTCGGGCTCTTTCGGGCATGAATTAAGGGAGATATTAATATTTGATTGATTTAATCAAATATTAATTATTTGATCTAATTTTAATTAATTATTAATTAATTATTAATTATTAATGATTGAGTCTAATTTGAGGATGCAAATTCTAAATTAAGACTTGGTCTAATTTTAAGACCCTAGTTCTAATTTAAGGGAGTCTAATTTAAGGGAGTCTAATTTTAGCAAGCACACCTTTGGAGGTGTATAAGAATCTCTCATGAGAGAGAGTTTGTATTCATGATTATTGATATTGATTCTTGTTAAGAAATTCTTCTGTGAAGACTGAGCCAAGGGTTCCAGTATTCCATCTGCAGTGGAGAACGTCAACTCTTCATTGTGTGCGATTCAGAGGCTATGAAAGATCAGCTGATCTATTGCCAAACTGCATTGAAGAATGTCAACTCTTCAGTGTGAGCGATTCATAGGTTGTGAAAGATTAACCGATCTATTGCCGAATTGGGAGATAACTTCATCCAGAAGCTATCACATGTACTTACAAGTTTGAGAGATAACTTCACACAGAAGCTATCACGAGGGTTTACAGGTATTTTCATTATTTGGGTTTTGATTCTAGAATTATACAGATATAGATCTTTTATATTAGCCCATAATCCTACAGATCAGGATCAAGCATATAGGTTGAGCAATATCAGTGGCCGTACGACTTTCGTACAGATCTGTGAAAGTCCGTACGCATCTACAAAAAGTTCAGGTATCGACATCGGTGAACAGAGACTTACAGAGACCGACATCGGTCGACTCATCACCGACGTCGGCAAGGGGACCACTACAGGTCGACCGACGATGGCAGTATAACTGATGTCGGCGACTGTGTTTTTTACATAGCAGGCTGAGACGTGCCAGATTCAGCCCAGTTTGTGGAATATACAGGCTATAAGGCTGAACTTTTGATATTCTTTGTATATTTGACAGAGGATCTCTATTGTAAGCTTATGAGCAAATAAATAAGAAATTATACTATGATTTATTCATCTATTTGAAGATATTTTGTAGAAATTTAGATAATCAATTTGGAGCTTTTGTTTTGATATTCGAAGGGATATTACATCTACTATCACAACAAGTGTAGATCCACTAGCGGGTTCATATGTTTTGTTGCTACGTAGATTGTTACAATCTTCTAGCATCACCCTCCCACCTATTAAACCATTTCAACCTCTCGAGTCAAAACCATTATGGTTTGATGACACCCAAATTTGCCTATATCATCACACACCTGGACATGACAGTAAAAATTGTTGTGCACTCAAGGTTGTCATTTGCCAATACATGGAAAAAGACACCCTGCGTGTTGAAGATTCTTTTACCAAACCTCCAACACCTTCCCATATCTCTAAAACCTCCTCATCTTCATCAGAATCCCATCATCAGACTATGGTCCCTTTACCTCCTTCTGCCCCTCTATTTGAAATTAACACCATTAATGTGGCCACCAGGTCACAAACATTAAAAGATAAAGGAAAAGAGAAAGTTTCTATTCCTTGGACATACCCATTTGTCAAACCTTCACAACCACCAAAACCGAAGATTTCAATCTTAGGTGCATCCCATCCTACATCTTCAGAGGTGATTCGTGACTCAATGGTGAAACAACCTCACCAAACTCCAGTAAAGATGTCCTTATATGACCTCATTAAAAGCTCTCCAAACCATTGCCAAGCTTTAATTAAAGCTTTACAAGCAAGAGATGTCTAATCCGAAGATCCTCAACCATTAGTTGCCTTAATCCAATCATTACCCACCATTGCCTCCATTACCTTTAGTGCTTCTAAAATTCTTACCTCTAATTTGGAAGATCAGGATGCTACCCTTTTCATCACAGCCTACATTGATCAAACTCACGTTAAGTGGGTTATGATTGATGGGGGTGCTAGTATTAATATCATCTCCACCCATGTGTATGACCAATTAGCCCTCCCAAAGAATTGCATGTCAAAAACTGATGCAATTCTTCTATCTTTTAATGATTCCACCACCACTACCATTGGCACCATGGTCTTACATATTCGTGTTGGCCCACAACAGTCCCATAACTCTTCTACATCATTGAGGGGGAATTCCAATACAACATGTTTTTGGGATGACCTTGGAGTCATGCCATGACTTGTGTCCCTTCAACACTACATCATTATGTCAAATTTGAACATGAGGGTCAGGTTCACATTATTCCTGCTGACCCTTCTCCATTCAAAACATGTAACAGATCTTATCGACCCAATGATGTTCTCATACCTTTGAAAACATTGACCCAAACACCACCTCTATCCGCAGAAGCATCAACAAGTTCACAAACGATAGTTGCACCTACTTCTCCCTCTCAAGTGACTACAAAGGATCCCATGGAAGATACCTTCCAATGGCTTTCACTTGGGGAGTATCGTTTGCTTACCCTGGACATGTTCCAAACTCCTCAGGAGTATGGACAACTTCATCACAACCCAAATTATGACCTTTGCATTAGAATGGTCATTCCATATGGTCCTCCTACTCTTCAAACAAATCTCATTTATGGAGGGCTAGATTGAGCTCCTACTGATGGGAATCCTCTTTTGTCACCCCAATTATTCATGTCTAATTTCTCTTTTCTTGGCAATCCTAGCTTTTCTCACACCTATCTCTATAGGTGTGTGTGGAAGGGATTTGGGTTTGGGTGCTATGAACAAGGTTCCCACCAACCCATTGAGCCTCCAAATGATGAGGCAATAAAAAATGCTAAGAAATGACATGGCTTGGGTTTTGAAGAACCCACTGAAGCCTCTAAAAACCCTCATCATGAAACTATCATAGAACAACCTCCTCTGGCTTCGCCTGTTCCTCCATCCTCACCTACAGAGTTGGTAGTTTTAATTCCTACTAGTTTTTTTTGCATAAATGCCATTTGCTTAGAACCCCTGACCTATCAACTAGGTGGGGTATCAAGACCTCTCCCTCTTGTTTATCTAGACATGATAGATGATGAATCTTCTATCATCAACACTGTACAATGCATAGATAATGATGCCATACGCACCTACATGGGTGCAGATGATTCATTCATTTAATGATCACTTCCTTCAAAAATGTAGGTTATGTTAAATGAATCAACCATTGACATTAACCTACCATCTTCTGACATTCCTCACATATTAAAGATTGGTCAATCTTTGGATGCCTAGGAAGAAATTGACTATACCAAATTCCTTACAGATCATAACAAAGCATTTGCTTGGTTTTATAGTGATATGCTTGGTATAGACCCTAACATTGTCATTCACAACATTATCACAAACCCTGAGGCTAAGCCTGCCAGGCAAAAGCTTCGCAAAATGCATCCTCGCATTGCACTCCTTGTCAAAGAGGAGCTTCAACATCTTCTTTCTATTTCCTTTATCTAACCCATTGATTATCTGCAATGGGTGTCAAACATCATCCCTATCACAAAAGTGACTAGGGGGATTCGAATTTATACTGATTATCAGGACCTCAACCTAGCTTACCCAAAGGACAACTTTCCTTTACCTAACATTAAACAACTTGTTGATCTTACGGCTGGTCATGAGATGCTATCACTCATGGAAGGGTTCTCAGGATACAATCAAATCTTGATTGCACCAAAGGATCAACATAAGACCACCTTTATCACTCCATGGGGGACTTTTTGCTATAGGGTCATGCCTTTTGGCCTTAAAAATGTAGGCACCACATATCAACGCGCCATGACCTACATCTTTCATGACCTCCTCCACAAAATCATGGAGGATTTTGTGGATGACTTGCTTGGGAAATCTAAACTCCATCGTGACCATTTAACTATTCTCAAAATCATATTCACTCACCTCCTCTAATACAATGTTTAACTCAACCCTAAGAAATGTGTCTTTGGGGTTCTCTCTAGGAAGCTTTTAGGCTTCATCATTTTCTTTCATGGCATTGAGGTTGATCCCACTAAAATTTGAGCTATACTCGAAATGCCACCACCTACCAATTAAAAGCAACTTCATAGCCTACAAGGGAAGCTCCAATCCATTCATCACTTCATCTCACAGTTATCCAACTGATGTCAACCCTTTCATCACCTCCTTAAAAAGGATGTCTCCTTCAATTGGGATAAGGATTGCCAAGAGGCTTTTGAGGCTCTTAAATGTTATCTTGTCTCTCCACCAGTCCTTATTCCACCTAAAGATGATCAACCCTTTTATCTCTACATTTCACCAACCAATCATTCATTAGGTGCCATGATCGCACATCGAGATGGGCAACATCGTGAGCAATAAGTTTATTACATAAGCTGAACACTCATTGATTATGAAACTCGGTATACTCATACCAAAAAACTTTGCCTGGCATTAGTCTTTGTCATGTCCAAACTCCATCATTATCTCCTCAATCATAAAACTTACATCATCACTCATACCGACCCTCTAAAGTACATGCACTCCAAGCCATACCAAAACCAACATATGGCTCGTTGGCTCATGCTTCTCGCTGAGTTTGATTTGGAATTTATCCAACAAAAATATATAAAGGGGCAAACAATTGCTAACCAACTAGTTGATGCCCCACTACTTGACAACCAACCTTCTCATTATGAATTCCTTGATGAATCTATTGCCACACTTTCCACTGATGACATCTTCTATCAAATGATAATGTTCTTTGATGGATCCAAATGTCAACTCGGTAGGGGTGCAGGGGTCATTCTCATCCCTCATGAGGGTGAGCCCATGCCTCTCTCTTTTAAACTAGACTTTGAATGTACCAATAATATGGCTGAATACAAAGCCTTAATCTTGGGACTTCAAACCACTCTTTCCTTAGGCATCAAGACAATCAACATCTTTGGTGACTCATAATTAGTCGTCAATCAAATTAATGATTCATACCTTTGAAAAAATGAAGTTTTGCAATGGTATAAACACCGTGTTGACATATTGCTAGAGTCCTTTGACCATTATCTATTACAAACTATACCTCATTCTACAAATAAGTTTGTAGACACTATGGCCTCTCTAGCCTCACATATCCCATCATCATCTGCCTCCTCAAGAATCTATGTTATGGTACATCATTTGGCATTACCTTCATACATCTCCACTAACATCAACTTTGTCAGCTCCATCAACTCCAGCCCACAAGATGTTTGGTATAAACAACTTGTGGAATACTTAACTTATTATATTGTTCTTCCTGACGTCTCTAGCAATGCACAATGAGATTTTATCAAAAGTACTGCTCAATATATCATGCTAGGGGGTCTTCTCTACAAAAGAGGTTCTGATGGCCTCCTTCTTCAATGTCTAACCTCCACTAAAACATCTCATGCTATCAAACAAGTCCATGATGGGATTTGTGGAAGGCATTTCAGTGGAAACTCAATCGCAAAGCGCATCCTTCACCTAGGCTATTATTGGTCTACCCTTCATCAAAATTATATCGATTATGTTTAGCATTATATCAAATGCTAACAACATGCTAACTTATTTCATGTCCCTAGCCATGCTCTACAAGTTGCTAAAGAATTCTGGCCCTTTTCATAATGGGGCTTAGATCTAATCGATGAGATTAACCCTCATTCATCTCTCTGACATCAGTCCATTATCACCATAACTGAATACTTCACTAAATGGGTGGAAGTTGTTCCCCTCATCTCCACTAAAGCTGACAAAATCATCAACTTCATCAACCAACATACCATTTATCATTTCAGTGTTCCCCACAAGATCATCACCAATAATGGCAAGTCTTTCAAAAACAAAACTATCCAAAAACTTTGTGACTCTTTTGGTATCAAACTCAGCTTCTCCTCGCCTTACTATCCACAAGCAAATGGACAGGCAGAGGCCTCTAACAAAATCTTAACCAAAATCCTCATGAAGGTGGTCAATGACACTGGAAGGGACTGGCACATCCACATTCCCTTCACTTTGTGGGCCTATCGCACTAGCATTCGAACCCCTACGGGTGCTACACCTTTCTCTTTAGTGTATGGAACTGAGGTTATCTTGCCTCTTGAAGTACAAATACCTTATCTATGCATCTCTTTGCATGACATACTTTCCAATGATGACTTTCATCAAGATCGGTTAGCTCAACTTGAGTTACTTGATGAACATCATCTTGCTACCCTTAATCATCTCCACATTTACCAAAACTACATCAAATGTGCCTATAACAAAAATCTAAGAGAGCGAGATTTCAACATCAGAGATCTCATCCTCAAAGAAAACCAACATGTGACCAATATGGAACAAAGCAAACGAGGCAAGTTTGCTCCTAACTGGCTCGAAACTTATATCATAATGCATAAGTATGGATCGAGGACTTATCATCTGTCTTCTCTCGAAGGCTGACCAGAACCTGAGCCCCTTAATGCCTTACATCTATGACCATTCTACTATTAATCAAGTAATCACTCACTTGACATTTAACTTGAAGCTTATCCCTTGAACAACCCTCGTCATTCTCATTCCTATTCCTTTCAACCCTTTTTTCCCACAAACACTAGTTAACCCTTTTTGCATTAATGCTTTGTCTTAATAAAAAGGGGACCTCAAAACTTCTATAGGCTTGTCCATGACTAAAAATTCTGTCAAGAAATAAAACATAAAATTGGGATGCCTAAACAAACATACAAAGGTCATAAAAACTATAAATATAGACTGCTCCCTCAAAGGACAACTATATCATTGCTGTAATTAATAGACTACTCCCTTAAAGGATAGTTATTCAATAAATCTCCAGGCATACAAAGTCAACTATAGACCATTCCCTTAAAGGATGTCTATGCTAGAATGTTGCTACAAATAGCACCCTTTCAGAAGCTTCTTGCATAAATCAGCTCCACATAACCACAAATCAAAACAACATCCCCAAATAGACTCCCCATATTGATCAGTCTACAAGCTATCAAATCATGGACTTGCCTATGGTCATTTTTAGGGTCACCTATAAAAGGGGCAAAGTTTTGCCTGATACAAAGGGTTACGCTATCTTAAACATAACACCTAATCACACCTATTTTCTCAACAAGGGATTTTGAGCTCACTCAATGTCAAAGTGATTCAACTACTTCTCTAACACAACCAATGGTCAATGACGTAATGCATGAACGTGGCTTTTGTTTCCAAAAACCCCCTACCTATGCAATCATTATGGTCCTTGTCAATGAAAGAGCAATGCGCCTTTCACTTCTCACTTCACTTTGTCACATGCCCATTTCACATTAGTTTTTGTGGAAAACAATACACATGGAAACTAAAAACCAAACACAATTTATGTCAAGCATATATCATCACAAATATGAAATGTGCTGAAGCATAAATAAACTCATTTCATTTTTAGCATACATCCATCATTAATATGGAAAATTGTTAGGAATGACAAAACCACAAACCTATGTTACATCATACACCATCACACAAAAGGTTGTAACATCATCATTAACATAATCATTAACATCATCATAACATAATCATTCACATCATCATGACATAATCATAATATCATCATACATAAGCATATATCATATGTTTAATGCTAAAAACACTAACATCCATAACATCCATAACATGTCAATAAAACCAAAATCTCATCACACATATATATATATATATATATATATATATATATATATATATATATATATATATATATATATATATATATCCATGATTTACAAAAATACAATATCTATGTCTCTCTCTCAAAAACTATGTACATCTCGCATCAATGGCTCATAGGCCAGTATATACATAACACCTAAAAAGGCCTCAAGGCTGTGACTGTGGTGGTGGTGGTGGTGGCTGTGATGATGATGTATCATCCCCACTTTCTGTCTGTCGCCATCTCTGAGAACCTGAGGTCATAGCACATGACATAGACCTCTAGCGACTCTGCTTAGCTTGCATCTCTGAGTATCACTGTATTTAAGGAAACCCCTTGATGGCCCCCTCATAATAAGCAATCTCATCCAACACAGTATTGTACCTAGATATAGGTATAGTTTATAGTGGACCCATCAATCCTGAAGCCATCCCCTGTAATGAGCTCTATGGCTGTGGCTGCACTGGCTACTATGATGCCAACTGAGCTGGCTCCTGTACTAGCTACTATGGTGGTGGCTGAATAGGGCCCTGCCCTCCAAAAACCTATCATGCCAAAACCTATGCCTACGCTCTGGCCAACTGCCCCTACAATGGGGTGACCTATCTTGTCAAGGCCACCACTTACACTATCAAAACTATCACCTGCCCCTGTAATCCTGTGACCTATCCCTATAAAATGGTCACCTATACTCATGATGCATCCCTCTCTTGAATAGTAGCATCCCTCTCCTATCTCACAATGTCCTTATCTCTGGTGACTGCCTGTAGATCAAGCTGTTGTCCTCTCTACACCCTTGCATATAGCCCCACCCACCAAGCTGAGTAGGCCTATGTGTAACTTGGATCAATTACCCTAGGGCCTACATGTATCTCCTCAAAATTAGGTCCCTCTATATCCTCTGGTAGTGGGAGTGGTGCCTAAATATCATCATGTATATACCGAGGGAAGGTGGGAGGCACATCCTATAATAGCCCATACTGGTGCTATACTCTCTCTATTGGTACCCTCTCGAGCTCGCTAGCTCATCTGCCCCTAACCCACCTCAAACTCTGAACTCCCACCAACTGCTCTGCCTGGTCTTTGAATACTGGATATATCAAGTAAGGCCTCCAGATAATATCTATAGGAATTAGGGCCTCTAGTACCCCACTATAGTAGTCAATAGCTTTGACTATGCCATCCTCCCAAGTCTATGCCATAACCTCCCTCCATCGTCTAAATCTAACTCAAAAGCTAGCCTGGATAAAAATTGGAAGGCCAAGAGGTCATGTCACCATAATGTGCTCATAAGCCCAATAGTGCAGGAGGTGGCCCACACATAAACTGTATCATCACCACCAACTAATACCCCATAGTTCTCTATATAGCTGAGCCAAAAATATAGGTTCCCATGTGAACACCATCTACTGCTCTAGCATATCTACCAAAACCCTGGTCATGATGATCAGGAACCTCCCTCCCTTTGCATTAGGTAGTGCATATACTGTGATGCCGATCATCATTAGGATGGTTAATCGATGTGCATCCTCATCTGTAGTGTATACGGGCTCGTATGCAAAACTTGCTAAATGGTAAGTCACCTTAGTAGCATGCTCACTAAACAACGTCACCATATGGATGTCATGCACCTCTCTCAAGCATGCATATAGGTCTGCTCCATGTATCAGTAGCTACAAAATCTAATACACATCCTCGACCATCATATTCAACTCTCCTATGGTAAAGTGGAAGGTGTTGGTGGTGTGATCCCACCGCTCAATGAGAGCCACCATCAAGCTCACATCTCTAGCCACTCAGTAGTAGCGCCGCAGCCCGCCTAGTCCCACTGTAGTAATGTGGGTCCACTCCTCACCAGTAATGTCTTGAAACATCTGCATCAATAATGTCGAGAGATGATCCTGCAACATAAGTGTCTGCCTCACTTATAACCAACCAACAAAACCACAACCACATTAACCAATGACTAAACAACTTCTATGACTCTTCTTCCTTTTCAAGAGAACTACATTGGCCTGAGGCCCTTAAAGACTAGGTCTATGTAGGTAGCACTCAGTTGACATGGGGTCTCTTAAGGTTATCTCAGCCATTCACCCATCCATCTACCTAATGGACCCACTAATTAAACCTACATGACCATCATTATATCGAGAAGGCCTCGACATGACTTAGGCCCTCCAAATTCTCATTTTTAACACTTTTCTAAGCCCTAAACACATTTACAGCAACTAACATCAGTTAGTGTGCCAATGATGGCACTTAACTAACCAAAATTGGCATTTACCTAACCAACGTCAGCAGCTAAGTGATCAATGTCAGTCACTGGTCAGTTAACGTCGGTAGACCCGCTAGTGTCGGTGACATGTTCGGCCCTAGGGCTGAATGGGGTGAGCCCTAAAAATTAGGGCTTCCCCATTTTAACCCTAAATCACCCCCAAACCCTCTTAAAAACTTCCTAACCTACCCTAATTAGCCTACCCACCCTTCTAACTACCCCTTCCCCCCAATCTAAAGCTAAAAACACAAAAAATTCAAAAAATAAATCAAATTCAAAAGTAATCCAAAAAAACTCAAATTAGACCTCCTACCTCATCTCTTCGCCACCGTCATGGTGGTATGATTGGTGCCACTAGTGGTGGTCCTCTTATGGGGCCTCCTCCACCCTCCACCATCTCCTCTATCTCATCTGCTCAATGAACTCCTTGGTGGCCCACAACCAACTCTTCAACCTCTAATAACACTCAATCTCACTCACCTTCACAACCAATAGCAATCAACTACCTCACACTAATGCACCCGTCAACTAGACGTCTCAATCACTAAAATGCTCCAGAGCTCACTTTTTCACTTTGTCACAAATCATAAATGACTTTTTGTGGACCACCAATCTGGTTTTGTCAGTTTTGGTAGGCCACCGATGTTGACAAGATCATGCCCTAGGTCACCGACATCGACTGATTTCCACTGACGTCGGCAACTTATTTTGATCAACATCAGTTTTCTAACCAATGTCAGTGGCTTTAAAACTTTAGTCTTCTTCAAAATGCCCAAAACATGCCCATAAAAACTAGCTCTAATAGTAGAAGTCTTCTTAGACTCCTCATGGGGCACATTGGAGATAATGTACATCTCCCTACCCAACCACAAACAAATTGAGATCACTTATATCTCACCCAGACTTGACACATGACCTTGGAGATCATGACTATCTCCTCAGACCATGACCACTTTTGAGACAACTACACTTTGGTTGTTTTGATTGCATATGCTACCTTGTGAATAGTTACCAAAATTGTCCATGACACTCACACCTATTGACGGATCGTGCTCCAGTTGATCCCCACTATTTGTGACATTTTTATGTTTTCTAAGAGCACTTCCTAAGCCTAGGATACTTGGAACATGATGACCATTAGAGCTACAGCTTTGATCATTTAACCCAATCAGCTATGACTAAAATTTGGGGACCGGTTACTTCAATTTTAGCACTCCTCGACCTTGACCATGACAATTTGACCTACCTATCACGTGATGTAGTATATGTGCAATCTTAACTATTACATCATTCACACTCAAATCTAATCTTACCCATCTATTGCCTATCAAATTGGCACCCGATCTCAGCTTACCTTCCCTCGAATCCCACTTTGAGGGGGGAATACCTCATCCCATACCTGGGGCAACTTACTCTTATTTTTGTCTTGCAGTTCGTCAAGACAAACCACAAGACAAAAAGGGGCAAATGTAGACACCAATATTGTGTCCATCCCCCTTTAGTCTAACATCTCCTAACCCACACTCTATTAATTTAAAATAAATTATCTATTTTAAATTAATCATCCCCTCACCTTAACACCTCACCTCGACACCTCGCCTAAACACCTCACCTAAGACTATTTCTTACCTTATGACTCACCCCATGACTAAGGCCTTTAAATCATAACTACCTAAGACTTATTCCAACCTTCTAACTAACCCTCATGCCTAATTTACCTATCTTTTGACCATTCTCCAATAGTAAATGCACTTGGTGAGTGGAGAAATGGGCAAAAGGCTAAAAATAGCCTTTTTACCCATTCTTCAGCCATCGACGCCAGTCAACTATCGATCGATGCTGATGGAATCACTGATGTCAATTACATAAACTAGCTTCTAACTTTGAAGTTGCCCCTTGCCTCTTTGATATCGATGCACACGCTTTGAAACTAAGCATCAAAATTCTATTATCGCTCTTTAGGCTATAGAAACTTTGCAAAAATCACTCCACACATTGGATTAGAAATATTGTATGAGATCTTTGACATTAGCCGCAATAGGAACAAGCACTCTGACACCTTTGGCTCTTTACATGTTAAATAATAAATAAAAACTTGCATTGAATTTTCATCCCAATTACATGTTTTATTTATTTTTAACAACTATTATCCACTTAAAAATAAATTTAGTTGACTTGTTTATTTAAATATGAATGAGTTTTACATAATATTTTATAATTTTAAATAAAAATTTCCAATAGTAAGTAATATTATTTAACATAAATAATATTATCTAGGTCGAAATAATTTATTTGGCTAAATACAAAAAATTGTCAAATCTGCCTGATATGCTTATTTCATGAAGCCCTATATATTTTTTGAAAAATCATTTTAATATGAATATTAAAATAATATTTTTAAATTATATTCATATTTATGAGTGATTTTTTTTAGCATAGGCCTATTTAATTTAATTGTGTAAACTATATCACAAAATAGTGTTCACAACCAGTTTTGACCACTCTGAAAATGATAGAAATTTGACTATGAAAACTGTCAAATATGTTTGGTGGAGTGATTTCATGTATTTATATATTTTTGTTGGAAAATAATGTGACTAATAATATTAAACAATTGTTCTCCTATAACATTTGTATTCATTCATGAATTGTTTTTTCCATATCCAATTTGATATGATCTCTCAAATATTGTCTCAAAAAGTACTAATTAGTCATTTCTAGAAAATTGTATGTGTAAAAAATTTCAACCAAATGAATTTAATCTGTATGCTACACACTAGAAATTAATTTGATGTATTGAATACATTTTTTCTTATATTTAACTTTCTTTTTCACCTACAACATGTTTAAAATATATTACAATTCCTTTTAAATTTGAATCTAATAAAAATAATTATATATTATTTTAGCTAGTAATATACAATCAATTAGAATGTGAAAATAATTTTAGATAAAATCTCAAGATTCTAATATTTTAAATTTTTTGGAATATTGATACAAAATAAATAGAAATTCAATGACAAAAAACTTCTTAGTATTTGAGAATTTTAAATTTTCGTTCAACTGTCATAACAAAATTAATCTTTATAAGAAAGATATGATCAAAACAAATAATTGAATGATGCTTAAATATAATCATAGAAAATACTAACCATTCTCAAATTTATAATTATGTTTGATTATTTGAATAATTATTCCCCTTGTTATGATATTTTAAACAAAGATTAGACAAAATTTGAGGTCTTTTTCTTATATATTTTTTAAATTTTATTTTAGTTTTTAAGCACAAGGTTTTGGGAATCTAAAGATTGCTCTATTGTCAGCCAAACATCCATTAATATGACAAAGATATATTTTATTTCATTCTAAATATTTTTCTATTGCTATAAAAGTGTCCATAAACTTGATAGAGATTTATTGAATCACCCTACTTCCATGGGGTTTTTAAAAACTTTCTTGGAATAAGGGTAGGGAACCACCATTGATTGTGTTTATAGGAATAAAATTCATTGTAAATTAGATATTTCACTTATATTTTATCTTTATCAATGTTAATTATCTCTCAAATATATTTAAATCATGGAAATGTGGAATTGATATTTCAAAGTGATAAGTTTTAATAAAATTTGCATGAAAACATCAAAGTAAATTCATCAATTTGGTAAGATTATTTTATTAAAATAAAATATGAATTAAATTACAACACATACATTGATTTCAATCTTCGAATACCTAATGAGCAAACCATAAATATCTATGAGTGTGAATAAATATCAACTAAGAAATTATATGAAGTCCATGAATGGTCATGATGACCTTATTTGTTAAAACCAATTAAATAAAATAAAAATTAAACTAAATAAAATAATAAAAACTAATTGATTCTAACCGAAACGAATAATTCTAAATAAAGTTGGGAGGGTGGGTTTGGAAACTGTGTGTAGAATAACTACCACTCTTTGTTAGAATCAATCTTCTTCTATTTAAAGTCTTCTAATGTGAAATAACATATTTGTATTCATTTAAAAATTATTTTAATTAATTTATTTTAAACATATAAACATTTGCATTCATGTGTTCAAAATAATCATTTTCCTTAATTGTAAAACTAAAATAAACATTAATATATGAAATATTTACCTTAAAGTGTTTTCAAACATAAACATGATGTTTATTTACATCAATTTTAGTGACTATGACGTTTCAAGTAAGAGGTTCAATAAATATTGAATCTTTGAGATTTGTATCATCTGATAAAGAAACATATTATTTTACTTTTTCAAGTTCTTGTGTTGATTCTAATCTTATGGATTTGAAATATCTTTGTATTAATCATCATCTGAAATGTCTTCTTTCTTTTCAATTGTATCATCATTTAAAAATTATAAGCTTCATGATCAATTTGCTCATACTAAATTTTTATTTTGGAATAATGATATGCTATTGAAAATTTTAATTAGTCAACACGTACTTTAAAAATAGAATAGATGCTCCACTTGACCTCTATTTGTGTATGATAAATTATTATCTACATGAATAACTTCTACACAAGTTAAAACCAAAGTATTTTCTGCAAACATTCTCACAAAAGTGGAGCTTAATGGATCCAAAAAATACAAATACATATTTAAAACCATTGCTTCAGAAGGTCTATGACTAATTGAGATTTTTTTAATAATTATTTTGAAATTTGAAATTAAAATCTCTATTTATCTCTTGATGTCATCTTTTTATCATAATAAACACTTTTAGCAAAGCATGAGTATCAATTAGTTAACCTAACTAAAACAAAAATCTATCTTTAAATTTATTCCAATTAATAATAAAATTAGGTTCCAATCCTAAAAACCAATCATAAGCTTCTTACTCTAAATTAAAAGGAAATAATTTTCAAGCTACATCTTCTAATTTCATATTCAAAACATTCATAACATATTTATAAGCAATATGATGTTCTTCATTAGTTATTTTTATATTGTTTTGAAAAGTAGGAAGAAAAATAAATGAATCATCTATAAAATAATGTTAAATACCTATGATTCTTATGGATTACTCACCGAGCTAAGATGTATTTTTTAATTTTTAAATTTCTAAATTTAATGACTTTTTTAGATTTGTAGATTTTAACAAGTAACTAAAATAAAATGATGCATTGGATTAAATTTAGTTAAATGATATCCTCATTTTAACAACAATTTTATTTTGATACAAGATTTATGCACATAAAATATAATGGGTTTTCACCCTCTCATTTTATAATTAGTGTCTAATCACTCTTAAGGTATGAATTATAGGTATGTAATTTTTAATTAACCAAATGGTGGAATAACAACATGTAACATACATCCCATCAATGGAAATTCACCCAAGTGATCAAATTAACACATAAGAATAATTATTTATAGTGATTCTATATTAAAATAATAAGATCTCTTAAAAAAACATTAAAAATAGAGAAGAGTAGGGTAGAAAATAAGGAGCTCTATGGCTATTTTAAGGAATAAACTCTTCTCAATTGACTGAATTTATTAAATAAAACATGCACATTAACCAATGTCTTTTGTAAATTAGATGTAAATATAGATTACATAAAACACGTTAAATATTCTAAGAAAATAATTAGAGTTAAATTCAATGACCGTAATAAAATATGTTATTAGTAACATATTACTAAGCACATCCTATGTCACTAACAAGTTGTAAATATGATATATAACCAAATAATTGACAATACTAATAGATTATTCAATCTAATCACTACAATGAAATACATGCATAAATTTTATACAATAATATCAACTTAATAAAAAATCTTTAAAATAAACATAAACTTTTTAGAAATTAGAAAACAAATAAAAAACTCACAAAACATCCATGAAGATTTCTCAAGTTTATCAATTATCTTCCAAAATCTTTCTTAATAATAATGAGTTCAATATAATTATTAATAATGAAGTTAAGTGGACCAAATCCATTGATGCATAAGTCACATGAAGGGTAAACTAGTTATCCCTACTAAAAATAAATTAGAAAAATAGATGAAAACTTGCATTGAATTTTCATCCAAATTACATGTTTTATTTATTTTTTAACAAATAATATCCACTTAAAATTAAATTTAGTTAAGTTATTCCTCCAAATTTGAATGAACTTTAGATAATATTTTATAATTTTGAATAAATTTTTTATAGCCTTAAATAAAAAATTTAAACTTAAATAATATTATCTAGGTCAAAATAATTTATTTGGCTAAGTATAAAAATTGTAAAATCTACATGATGCATTGATTTCATGGAGCCATATATTTTTATTCAAAAAATATTTTAATATAAATATTAAACCATTGTGTTATAATCATATTTATATTTCTACATGAAAATTTGTCATATATAATTTTATTTTATTGTGTGAATTGAATCATGAAATAACATCAATAGCTAGTTTTGACAACTGTAAAAATGATAGAAAAAGTGGCTAAGTATGAAAACTGTAAAATCTACCTAGTATAGTGATTCCATGTGATTATCTATTTTTAATGAAAACTCATATAGCTAAAACTATTAAACCATTTTGTTTCTCAATTTTTTTTTTCTTTCATAAATTGTTTTAGCGAGATCTAATTTGATTTGACCTCTCAAATATTATCTCAAAAAGTGTTGATTAGCCATTTATAAAAATTTGCTCATGTATGTTTTTTACACCAAATAAAGTCTATCTCTGCTGCACATTGAATATTACTTTGATGTGTTAGGAACATATTTTACTATATTTAAAATTCATTTGAAACTACATGTTTAAAACATATTATAATTCTTTTTAAATTTGAATCAAATTAAAAAGAAAGGTATATCCTATTAGGTAGCAATGTATAATCAATTACAATCTAAAAATAATTTTAGCTAAAATTTTAAAGGTTCCAATATTTGTAAATTTTGTGCATGTTGGTAAATAAAAATTGTGTACATGACTACGAAAACTTATATATTTAAAGGTAGTTCTATAAAGCTTAATATGAACAATTAATGTAATAAACAACATCTTCATCCCTTAAAAGATTTAAGTAGTATTGATAAGAATATATAGCCATATTTTTTCACCTTTATCTAGATCAAAGTATACCATTTATAAAGAGAGTAGTAAAACATGGATGTGTAAAATCTAATGTATTGTGAAATAGGTATAAATTGCACATACAACCAAGATAAAGGCATTTATAAAAATATTTTATGAATGTTCTTGGATTTTTACAATTTTTTTTTTTTTTTGATGAATCATGCTTTACACTGTGATCTTTAGCTAAGATCCAGGGATTGAGGGGTATAAATTCCATAAAAGTCATCCAAGACACAATCCTGACCTCATCCCTATTCACATGTCAGGTTTTGTTAGCAATAAGAATTGATCCCTAATGGGCTCTTTGTGAGCCATGCAATTTCACCAATTAAACCACAACCGTTCATTAAGACAAAGGTACAAAATAAAAAATAAAATAATAAAAGATATTTAAAGGAGATTAGTAGAGAAAATATGTATTGATGATGATCACCAAAGAATTTTTGTATTTTATCAATGTGTTTTTTATTTTAGAATTTAATTAAAATATCATATGAATCATATAAGTGTGTAAAAAAAAAAAGAAAACAAAAGATATAGTACAAGATGATTTCAAAAGAAGTAGGTGTGGAATGCATAAATGAACCATAAGGAATTAATGCTTAATTTAATGTGGTATTAGTTATCCTTCAAATATGTGAAATTTTAAAATAAGTTAGCATCCTAATCCAAGTCTTGATTGCACTCATTTTGGACACTATTGTTGGCTTTTTCAAATTTTTAAAAGGTTCTTTTTTATTTTCAAATAATTCCCCTTATAATGAATTATTTATGAGGAAACATGGTTTTTCATTGATTAATAGAGTTAATTTTGTCTCTTATATAAATACTCCTATTTTTGGAATCCCATTTTATTTCATGATATGCAAAAAAATATTTATCTTTATAAAATGTTTATTTATGATTTGGAAATGTATTACAATAGTTGGTAAATTAATCAAGTTATTATGCACTAGATTTTAATGTATGATGTGTTGATGTTTTAAAAATCCAAAATATTTAGTTCCATTTGGTTTCATTCATGGGACATATTGCTTTTCGTACATAATATTTGATGTTAGATGAGTTGATTTTTAAATTATAGGTTTAATTGATTATTTAATAGAAGATATTTTTCTTTTTTTTAATCTATTAATTTGAAAGTCATATTTATAAGGTATGTGAATGAATAAAAATTATTCATTTTATCTCTGTAATATGGTATAAGGCTAATCATACAAGGATCCATTTGGTAAATATTTATACCAATCTAATATTTCACTTAATAATGTTCTCGAAAATAATTTGATAATGATTAATGAATGCTCTTCACAATTAGGTAGCTGATGAATGTGGACTTGAAATCTCTATGACCATAAAATAATTTGAATTCCAAAATAGCCAAATAATTCAGTAAAGGTATGTATATGATGTCATTTTGAATAGTATTTGAAGACACATAATTAACCGTATTGTTTTTCTTCCTATGTATTTTGATAAAGTGATAAATTATGAAGTTTCCTTTGAAAATATCCTATAGTATGCATCATTTTAAGTTGCATGTGAAAAAATGGTTTTTTAATAAATAATTTCATTGAAAGGTTGAACCTTACCATTGATATTCTCTCTCTCTCTCTCTCTCTCTCTCTCTCTCTCTCTCTCTCTCTCTCTCTCTCTCTCTCTCTCTCTCTCTCTCTCTCTCTCTCTCTCTCTCTCTCTCTCTCTCTCTCTCTCTCTCTCTCTCTCTCTCTCTCTCTCTCTCTCTCTCTCTCTGTGTGTGTGTGTGTGTGTGTGTGTGTGTGTGTGTGTGTGTGTATTACATTGTACATTCGTAAGAGTCAAACATTTGACACATAACATAAATGTCTCATCACTATAGGCATAATCCATAGGGTGGTTATTATGAAAGTTGATTGTATTAAATATTTCATTAGTTTTGACTAACATTTCATGTATAAAAAAAATATTTTAAAATAATATTTACCTTAAAGACTGTAAAAAATAATAATGATACTTTTTGTTCTTTGAAAATGTGACATTTTTTAATTTAGAATTTAAGAAAGACCCAACACTTTCATCTAGTTCAAAAATCTTCACCACAATTAATGTTAAATATTGAACACAAGAAGATATAAAGTTAAATATAAAATCAAGCTTTGAAATTATTGAGAAAACCCTAATATCAAACCCTAGATGAGATTGGTAAAAAGTGAGACCCTGAATATAAATTAGGGGTTTGTAAATTAACATGCATAAAAATAATTAAAATTCAAAAATTAGATGTTAATTTATCCATGAAATTTTTTAAGGAAATAGAGTTTTAGGGGAAACTTTAGGTTTAATGTTCAAAATATATAGGTTTCATTATTTATGTTTACCCTAATTCTGATTTTGATACAAACTAACAATAAACAAGAGAAAATTAAGAAGATCTAAACAAAACTAATGAAATACATAATTCAGACCTACTTAAGATGCATAAATATGGAAACAATACCAAGTTTCATTAACATAGACTAAATCAAATAAGTGAATTGACAAAGAGGTTAAGAAACATATGCACCTTGACTATCATATAAATCAAAGACTCCATTTTGATTATGTTGACTATGTTTGACCCTATATTAAATATTTGGACCTATATTATGCTATGATATGAGCCCATAGTTTTAAGAGTGTATCTTGTGCATTCCTATCCAAATTAATCCCAACATGATGATCTTGAATCTATGTCATTGATAATGTATGTGTTTCATTAGTCATTTATTTTAAGGGTTTCGCAATCTTGTTTTTCTAATGCCTATGTCTTGCACATTCCTAATTATTCATATACCTTCACTTCAAAGAGGTTAAGAAACATATGCACCTTGACTATCCTATAAATAAAAGACTCCATTTTTATTAAGTTGACTATGTTTGACTTTATATTTAATTTTTGGACCTATATTATGATATGAGCCCAAATTTTAACAATTCTATCTTGTGTAATCCTACCCAAAAGAAGCCCAATGTGACAATCTTGACTCTATGGAATTGATAATGTACGTGTGTCATCAGTCATTTATTTTAAGGGTTTCAAAATCTTGTTTTTATAATTCCTATGTCTTACATATTCCTAATTATGAATGTGCCTTCACTTCACAGATGTGTATGGAATTGCATGCTATATGATTTAATGTCCAATTCGACTTAGATTGAATATTACAAAATGAAATAATAACAACAACAACAACAACAACAACAATAATAATAATAATAATAATAATAATAATAATAATAATAATAATAATAACAACAACAATAATAATAATAATAATAATAATAATAATAATAATAATAATAATAATAATAATAATAATAATAATAATGGAGTTGAGACACTATCAAAGTATTATTACCAACTACATATCTCGTACACTTAAAATCATACCTCCAAATTTTTATGTTATGTGTGAATGAAATAGATATATTTTATATATCAACATCCTCTTCTTATTATTTATTAGTTTAGCTAATAGATTCTACTTACCCTTAATTGGCATAAGGTAATATATATCGAGACCAATATAAAAAAGTGTCACAAGTATTTAGTATTGTGAAGCATAACTTGAATGGAGAATCTTTTATCTAGTCTTGACCCTTGGTGTGATAGATGTTTTATCTATTTATTTTATTTTGATCTTGATTCCTTGCTTACCTTACTAGATGCAAATGAGAAGAGTTAATGCATAATTTTGATTAAAATGGGTAGAAGGATCTAAAAATATAAATGAGACAAACTTTTAAGGGTATGGGGTTATCTAGGATAGGTTGGTATAACTATGGCTTTTTCTAGGAGAAAAACAAGTCTCAATTCTTAGGGCAGGTCTAGATAATACATCAAAAATAGTTCAAATATACTATTAAATACTTTATATATAAGTATTTAAGTGTTTTTCAAGATTGGTGAATCATATAGAGTCTTGTGTGGGGTTGGGACAATCCTATAAATGGGTTAAAATGTATAATTTTTCCAAATAATCTAAATTTGGAATAAAATATGGGAATAATGGTGTTATGTCCATTGAATTGAATATAAATTAAATTCACTACCCTATTCTCACTAGATCAAAGTTTTTGTATGATAGTTATGTGACCATAACTAAAGTAATTAATCGACTAGAGGTGCACCACTGATATATTCCACTCAAAGAAGGGTAGGACACTCCTAGTGGGGAGGTGCATGGGAGACTATTGGTATGTTATTGGAGGTAAATCATTCAACTTATTCTCTCCCTTTATCATATGATTGAACCATATTTGGGTGTCTACACTTATATATGTCATCCTCTACCATTTAGTGAAAAATAGAAATAGATGGGAACATTAAACATGATTGTATATTAAGATATAGAACTAAATTAATTCCAAGCATCAAGTTACTTCTTTCCCTATAATTCAAGTTGAGCTTCATTAGGTCATATTTTACACACTTGGAAAAAACATTTTATATCTTGGTTTCTCATTACCCCATTGTATTAAATGAAGGTGTTATCTTCCATGTATTCACATAACCACTTATAGGGAACATTATATTCAAAACCCTTGATTGATCTATTACATTTACACCCACTCATAATTATTCAAACGTATGATTATAACATATGCAATACATAGTTTTTAATGTTTATTTTATAGTTTCTTAACTAAATAACATTATTTTTATTTTAAACACAAATTTAGGTTAAAGAGAAGTAGTTAAAAAATTAATTCATTATTCATATAATTTTAGGAAAGTGCAAGTACAAAAATAAATGTTAGGTAAACTAGTGATAGAAAAATAATGATTTTCAACATAGCATAGCTCAGATATGGAAAAATAGAGATAGACCTAGTTGTGTGCAACTATTGAATTCATATCTTTATAGGTCAAATATGAATAAGGTAAAAAAAATATCTAGGATGATCTAAGAAGATTTAATGGTCAAATTAAAGTTTATAATAGTGTAAAATTAGCCTACACAATCATATTTATAGATTCGTGCTTCCATAATATGATTACATCAATAATTTATGATCATCCCTTATCCCTTTGTACTTAATTTTCATAGCTTAGTTGTTTATTACTTTATATTTTTAATATTAATTATCCTATTAGGTGTATCTATTTTTTTACTTTCATATACATTATTAGATACATTATTTTAAATAATGTATCCCTTATTTTATGTAAAACCAAAATTTGGTAAACATAAAGGTTAAATCTTGACTCTTGAGGACATATAACTTATGGTTTTCACTTTATCTTAATAATTTATTTATTTTTATCTATAATTGATTTATAAATTTTATTTTCATAGTAGGGTTATTATCTCCTTAAATAACACTATGGTTTCATTTTTAATACATGTGTTTGGATTGATTACAATTATGGTTGAAACTGATGTAAATACTCTATCTTTATTTAATTATAAAAATACAAAAACATCAAAATTTGATTCACCTATTTGTTTGTGATTATGTTCCTTAATATTATAATAAAATTTTGGATTCAAATCCCATAATAAATAGTTTACCTATGGAAACCAACAATAGTAATATTCAACCAATAAATTAAATCCTCAAGGATCTTAAAATACCCTCATAAGGCATTGTAGCCATAATATAATCCTTAGGCACCTTGAAATGGAATACATAATATTTATTTAACAATTATAACATACTACATTTGGGTTGATTATAATTTTATACATGGAAATCCCATAGTGCACAATCTTCTTAACTTATCATTGCCTCATGATTTCACAAAGCCTAATTTTCATTAGGTGATGGAAGTAGCAATCTTTATTTTCACCTTAAGTACTTTGTGTATTCTATTAGGAAATAAAATTATAATGGTATCATTATACTTAAATAATTCCCTAAATTCATAATTGGCTAAGATTTAGGTTGGCTTCATTGTATTGTTATTCAATATTTACATACATATCTTCAATTGTAATAAACCTCCTTAGTAAAATACATTCACAATAAAATAGTAAATATTACATTTTAGTGTCTTCCCTCTCTTCACAAAGGCAAATCTTAAGATGTTAATGATTAAATATTATTATTTTAAAATTATATATATATATATATATATATATATATCAGTCAATTTATTAACCAATATACTTAAAAACCAAAACATTTTTTATAGTGGCATTATATTTCCTCTCAAATTTATAAATTTATGTCACACTTGTGACTCTTCAATATATTTTTATGAGAATATGTCAGTAAAAATGGAGTTTAAATATTATAAATATTCTCAACATATCAATAAAACTCCTATTTATAACTCTCTAATTAAAAATTATGAGCCTAAATTTTTTTAATTACCATCATGGGTTAAGAAATAAAAAAACATTTACATCTAATCATATACATATCATGAGTAGTAAATGACATTTGCCCAATCTTTATGATTATCCAAGTGTAATCCTCAAAGGAGTTTTACAAAGGAAGTAAATCACATTTCTTCCTATTTATATTGAAAAATATCCACGTAATTTATGCAGGGGTAAATATTATTGTGATTATCATAGAATGCATGGATATTTAGAAAATATATGTTATGTTTTGAAACACAATATTCTTAACCTTGTTGACAAAGCCCAGATTGAGCTTAAAATACATCCTAGTGAAATTATAACATTGTATAAAAAGAATGCATTGCAACAACTATGACATTACCTACATGAAATAAAACTATTCAAAACATTTTTTCTCATCTCCTAACCCAAAATAAATTACTCTAAAAGTTGTGAAAATACACATGCACAAGATATAATTATGATTAACATGTCATCTCCTAGAAAAGTGTTAACTAAAATAAGTTTAACTTAAAATAAAAACCTAAGTGTGCATCTAAAAAGACAAATGGAATAAACATTTTTTATAAGGTGATTATAACCTTAAATTTATTGGTCCTTAGCCTTAATATATGGAAATCAATCAAAAAATGTCATGGTTTATATTTCATGTGAATTTAATGTATGTAGTCTTAATTTTATAAAATATTTAGGATACAATATTTAAAATTTATAAGAATAATTTTGCTCAACCACTCATGACATGATACATTGAATCACCTATATCCATTTGTCCCAAAACATGTCTCATTATATTACACATTCACATCACTTTAGGGTAATATAATTTTATGTTATGTAATTAATGTATGATAGCAATAAATGCAATACTTGATAGGAATCATGATTACATTGCATTTGATTTCCAAAATACACTTATTCATTATTTATGAAATATAAAAATTACATACAAGAAAATATAACATATACCTAACCAATAAAATAATACAGACTTTAAACACCTATATTTGGTCTTTGACACTTTAGAAACATCAACTTGACATACTTTGACATACTTGGAAAATGCACATATATCTAACTCTTGAACATGATTTCCCTCTACTAGTCTAACCATATATTGTATTCTCCACCTATATACATTGGACATATTTAGTTAGTATTATCTTATTATATATAAGAACACTTTTAGAAACCTAAACAGACATTCTCTATATCTCATATTCCCATTTTCACTCCTAAGACACTACCGATGAACTAGTATAGTGTCCATTATGTAGAGTGTCTCCCTCTACTGAATATGTTCATGGACCCACAAAGTATATTTTTAAAATTGGTGAAATCCATTAGGTTGGATTAAACATGTTTCACCAGTACGTTATAGTGATAAATTTAAAAAAATAGTCACTTGAATATATAAATCATCCCAAAGGTTATTATTCATTGAGGAATCACATAATAAGACATATATTAAATCTATCTTAAGATTATTAAAAATGCATATACATATATTAAATTTTTCAAAGGAATAGTTTTAGATTATTTCATATAGCTAGACCTATATACAATAAGATCTAATTTGGATGGTTTCAAATGTCAAATATCAAAATATAGGGCTATATTATCTATTTTTCATGATTTTTCACACACTCACCTAAGTGGGAAAACTACGTATAATTTGAGTCTTCTTTATAGTATTAGAAAATATGGAATTCTCAACAATTTAATGGGGAGTCATTGGGGTCTATCCAACCATAACTATTAAGCCCATATTTTTGGTATCTTATGAT
Source organism: Torreya grandis (assembly GCA_037957365.1). Lineage (NCBI taxonomy): Eukaryota > Viridiplantae > Streptophyta > Pinopsida > Cupressales > Taxaceae > Torreya > Torreya grandis. The sequence goes on along the minus strand of JARHVA010001963.1, from coordinate 1,723,014 downwards.
CAATCATGCATAATCATGGTTTGGATAAAGATATAAGATATAATAATTTAATTATCACACATGATCGAATATTTTTCATCCATAGAATCATGTTTAGTTGTAGTTTCAAGGCTCCTATAAATTATAGATATCCATTATGCACATATATAATTCCACTAAACACTGACACTATTTGTCATCATAAGCACTTGACTTTGATCATAATATCTAGATAGTTTTTCAACCCCTATTTTAGATCTGAATAAATGAAAAATATGTCTTGATAACTTTCCAAATCTTGTGGCATCTTTTTGAGTGTCATAAATTTGAAACTAGATAAATAAATCATCCTTTTATTATTATTTTTAATTCTAAATCAAGTGGTTACAATATCTATTAGCCCAAATAAATTTATATTATTGTCATTATTTTTGTAGATAATATTTTGTGATTATAAAACACCTCAATCTTTTACACTTGGCAAACTTAGACCTTAGTTTTTCCTCTTAGTTATTTAACTTTATTGATTTTGCAAGTCTCACATCTACTTTATATTTATTCCCCTTGGCATATATCTCTTAGTCTAACTAGTCTTATATTGAAGACCTAATTTTTTATCTTAACCAAAATGCTTAAAATGTACTTATCTTACATCTTTTTAAGTTATGAACCTATACCTATTCTTATTCTCCTTGGACACTAACATCTAGGTCAGACAGTAGTGTTAATGTTACTCTCCTATCCTGATGCAAATGTCTAGTCCCTAAAGTCATATAATTTTTAAATGAAAAGTATCCTAATAGTCAGCCTAAGTACTTTAATGTGAGTTATTACCCTAAAGGGACTAATATAAATACATGATCAACCCTCATTCATTCTTCTCTTAATAAAATACCAAGGAGACTAAGGTAATTTATTAAAAGCACTCTACCAATCATTCAATTGATTAAAGCTTCCCTATTTCCATACTAGTCATAGTTACCACACATCTATAGGTTGTATGTATTAAATGATCAACCCAAGAGATTTATTTTCCAAGTTATAAGATAGGTCACTATTGTAATTTTTTTGAACACATTATATATTCACACACAATCTAACATGTAGGGTATAACTACATTAGTTTGAGGTCCTCTTCAGAGTATTGACTATGTATACAACATCCTTTGATAGTGTGGTCATTAGTGTTAACTCAAAATCATGTGCCTAGCAACCCATTTTACCCCAAGATCACATAAAAGATGGAATGCTATGGATTTTCCATTTCATAAGGAGTTACATTCTATGACTCAGATTTGAATGAACTAGGGTGAAGTTGAACCAAAACCCAAAAATTTCTAGGTGTTTGTATCCTATTTTAGTAGATTTTCTATATAAAACACTAGAACAAAACCCAAATATTAAAATTTATACAATCATCCTAGGCTAGCATTATTATCCAAAAAGATAGAGGCATGAGAACTATAATTTGATGATTATTACAGATTCTCCTTCCTACCTACTTTCAGTCTGTTCTAGATCTAGAACTATATTAGCATTAGAACAAGCTAAGTAATTGAATTATTTATCATTTATATATCTATAAATTTTGTACTTTTCATATTTAGACTATTTTAGCATAATAAATTTAGTGTGTGCTTATATCTAAGTTTAACATCTAACTAGCCTATTATAGATTTGATTACCCTCCTTGTGTCATTTCATTTATATATACCCATTTAATAATATAGATAACACTAATATAGATTTAATTATAGATAACACTTTATATCTCTTCAAAATTACGTTTGTAGTACCAAAGTCTAAAATTTAAGGGATATGACATTGTTGACCAGTTAAGAAATACACATGCTAAGATTTCAATACTCCAACACCCAAAGTAATATATTGTTTATAAGATATATTATACAAAGCATTGCATAAAACACAAGTTATAACTAATATTGAGGCTTCTTTTTTTATAGATATCATGAAAGATCTTAAGAACAAAATATTATTACCTTTGATACAATAGACCTACCATCCAAAGATATTGTTGACCAAATTTCTCCTTGGTTCATACAAGTCACAATAAAAATTAATTGTATCAAAAGAGTACTCATTGATAATGGGTCAAACATAAACATTTATAGCATACAATTCCTAACCACCATGGGTGTTCACCCAAATCTTATTCAAGAAATAGTTATGAAAAGAAAAAGGTTTGACATTGATAAATCCCTTTGGTTGTTCATATTACATTGAATATTACTATGGGTTACTATAAATTTACCACTTTGTGACAAGTTATGTCAAATTATTTTAAATATAACATTCTTTTGGGATGTTCTTGGATGCATAAAATGTATGCAATTCCTTCTACATTGCATACATGCTTAAAAATTTGTCATAGGGGAATCCTTTAAACATGTCTAATAGATCATAATCCCTTCAAAAATTATGTAATGGTCCAAAAAATAGATAATAATAAATCACAATAATCACAATATGAGTCCAGAATTGAAACATTAGTATAATAACTTAATCTGACTATAATATATAAATTACTAAAAAGATAATTTACATATTTACCTGAATCCCCACCTTCATTACTCTAATAGTTAATAGAGTACAATATTATATCTCTCCCTCATCCTATCTAGGTGGATATGCATCAACCTATACCCAAAGGATATGATGTGAATGTGTATTATTATTATCATCAAGGACCAAGACATTTTATGAACCATTTATTTACTTTGAAACACAAGATCTAAAATCTTATCGATGACCAAAAGATTTTATTTGAAGATCTTCTAAAGGAATTAATTCACAACCATGTAAAAACCATCCATCTCAATAAGATTTAATGACTACATTATACATTGGTGGTGTTTATTCTAGGCATAACCATATTTATCCTACAAAAATAGAAACCACTTGCCATATAGATCATTTTTAATATGTTTATTTTGATCTATAAGACTTGTAAAATAATGTCACTTGGAAAGGCTCCTTAGGAAACATAACAATACTAATTTATTGTGGTCTTAAATTAATTCAAACATGGTTTTGGGTTATGCCTACCACATCTCCATATTAATTTACACTAGGAACTCTTTGGTGATACCAAATCGAAGTAAAAATTGATCTAAATTAGTAAGGTGATACAACCAAGATTAGGAGGAATAAACATAAATATATTTGGGAAAATTCAATAATTTATTTTTTTGTACAAAGAATCTTTAAAAGCTTTAAAAAAATATGAGTTGGTTGAGAAAGCAACTATTAAGTAAAAAATACCCAAATAACAAAACTAACAAAACATTTGGATCATTAAAAAATAATCCAATAAACTCCCCCTTAATTGAAATGGGGTATAGAAAAACCTAAAAAAATGAACTCTGAATCATCCAAGTAGACTCTGTTATAATTACAACTAGTACACTATGTAACTAGTCAACACCCTAATCATCCCCACACTAAATTAGAACAAGATCATGCTCTATCAAACTACATCAATCCTCACACAAAATCTATCTAATAAGTGATTACCCAATATTATGTATGGCACATCTCAAACTGATGCCTAGCAATCTCCAACATCTCTCATAGGCCTTTTCTCAACACTAACACAAAAAATATGCTTGTCACATTTATAAAAAAATTCAAGCTTTGTGGCATCATTGGGAAATGTTGGTCATTTTTCAACTACTTCCCACAATTCATTGAAGATTAATGTATTTTCCATGTTCATTGACCATTCCTTATATTATTTAGGAGTTAAGTTTCTATTTTTATAAATCAAGCTCACAATTTTAGCCATGGTATGAAATCAAAAAATAAGGAATGCTATCAAGATTTTGCCTTGACCTTTGAAATAGCTTTTGATTACAAAAGATTTTGGGACTTATAAAAAATTACACCTTATAACTCCTATTACACCCTTATTTCTCTAATAATGTAATTTTTCTAATACTAAATAAGGTCAAAATGAAATTTAAAAAGAAAAGAGTTTGAATGGGTTTTGAACCCTTGACCTCCCTATTGTGACTTACAAAAGGATAACTATCCAAATTGCCTCTAATAAATTTATGTCTAAGAAGGCGAAACATTCTAGATAAGCATGATTTTTGAATGAAAAAAGGAAAAAAAAAACATTCATACAAATATTTATCAAGAAATGCAGGCTCTGTATTTCTCTCACAATCAAGTCTTCAAGATTCCAAACATGACTCAGATGCCCTTACACGGTCTTATTATGCAAACTGTATTCACTCAATCTCATAGATAACATGGAATGTAAACAAACTCAGTACACCTTTAACCTTTGTTTGATCAACCCAAATTCAATGAGATTCTTTAGAGTTCATTATGCATTTGTGATCAAATCAAACTATATGATACCTTTAAATAATTAGATCTCTTTTTCATAGAAAATAAAGTATTCTATATTATTATGTCTTATCAAAGAACTTAACACAAATACAAATACCTTCTTCAAATGAATTATTAACTTATTCTTAGCCACCAACTTTTTCCATCATACTTAATGCAAGATGCCATCACTGTATAATGTACATATCATGCTTAATAAATCCTACCATGCTCATGTTGGAGTTTTTAAAAATGTGCCATTCATTTTGTCATCACCATATGGTATAAGGTGCTTGTATAAGTCAAAAATCTTGATTTCATGGAATCTTCCAAGCAATGCTTAACCATAAAAAAACCTCTTTTAATGTAGCTCTGATACTATTGATACAACCAATATTAGGATGAATAAATAAAAATATATTTAGGAAAATTGAATAATTTATTTTTTTGTACAAAGAATCTTTAGAAATCTTTTCAAAAAGATGAGTTGGTTGAGAAACCAACTAATGGGTAAAAACTAACTGAAAAACAAAACTAACAAAACATTTAGATCATTTAAAAATAATCTAACATAATGTATTTCCTTTCCTCATGAAGGCACATTAATAATATTTCAAATAATAACATTACTACATCTACTACACATGCAAAACATGAGGAGTAACATGATATGTACATTTTAAACCTATACAATCATGATGAAAACAATATAAAGGATCAACATAAGTTTCTAACTTTCATAATGGGATGACATCATAGGATGATCTTTCATATTCTAAAAGTACTAAAAAATAAAAAAAATACAAAAATCTAAAAACAATTTTCAACACTTACATGTTCTATTGGCTCCTTGGCATCCATGTGTTACTTCCATATTGATGGATGTCATACTTAGTTACTTTTACATACACATTTGTTTCACACTTCAACGTTAGTGTGATACATGAATACACAAATACATGATACATTCCTATTTTGAATGTTAGAATTTCCCTCTACTCATTTCATATGGCCATTAAGGGCAACCACTTATTTAATCTTGATACACACAAGTTATATTATTCAATGATCACTCTACATTATCATGTTTGAGATCACATATGCACCTACACATCCCTATTATTTATGATTATATATTACATAGGGTACTTGATATGATAGACACTTGGCATACTTTTCCTAACACATAGGATCCATGGGTTACTATGACATGTTTATGTTGGTGCTTATGCTTTGATTTATGCACTTCCTTTATTGTCTTGTATTCCTTTCAAGAGCATTTGAATATGCTCATTTTATTATGACACCCATGAATATGCATGATTTATTTGACATTTTCATATGTCATGGTTTGTTATATGGACATTTAAATATGTCATTATTTATTTTATAGATATTTAACTAAGTCATGTCCCTTTGATTGTGTGATATTTGAACATGCCCCTTATTTATGATATTCTTGGACAATTACCTTTTGACTTGATTTTGAGTTCTCTTATCTATGTGATTATTTGATTTTTGAGCTTGTATTGTTACTATATAGATGTTTCCATGATATTAGGCTTACATGTTATCACATTGGTTCTATGAACTTCAATGATATATTTACCTAGGCATGTTCCTCCTATAAGTTACATGGTTACATTCAAAGAGTAAAAAATTGTCTTATACTTTTGAGTTAAGGTAACTAATAGTTCATATATTTCCCTCACCTCAAAGGTGGGCATTTCATAGATACATGTTATCCACACTTAGCATATTTTCTATATTACAGTGGGTTCATGCTTTGGAATCATGCTCTCCACACCCATTCAATAAATGTTGCTTATATCAGTTTGTAGATTACAATGGGGACATGATTTTCAATCATGTTCTCCACACCCATTTAGTATGTGGTAATTATATCAATTCTCATATTCATTGAGGGAATTATTTGGAAGCATGTTATCCACATTCCTTGAATACATGATACTTATATTAATTCCTAAATTTAGTCGGGGCATGCTTTGGAAGCATGTTCTCCACACCTATTTAGTATTTAACATCTCCATTTTATAGGGGGAATTTTTAGGAAACATATCATCCACATTCATATTGATGTCAATTTCTATATTTATCTATATATGGTCAGGGCATGCTTTGGAATCATGTCCTTCACACTTTCACAATTATCTAAATTGGTGAAAGCAATCATAGTTGTGGTAAAATTCTATACATTAGTAATATTATTATACATATTTTTAATATGAGACATATATAATATGCATATGCTATGCATCTTGTGCCTAATATTGAAAAATCTAAATTAGTTTCAAATTCTAAAAATAGTTTATGGAATGTTACCACATCACAAACTATTTTTTAGTTGTACCATGCAAACTTTTATAGAATTTTATTGATCTTGTTTATAATATTTGTTTCACATTTTAGTATATTTGAGACAATTAAATAATTTTATCTTTCCAATATTTTAGGTTAGACTTGATCATCCAACTTTACCAAGTTATAAGTATAATTGGGTTGCACAGTTGAGCTAATCTCAACTCGCAGTTGACAACACAATTTTACTCCAAAGTTGGGGAATGTGCCTTCTAATATCTCTCTTTATCTATCTATTTTCTTAGATATATGCACTTTAAATATTTATCTATATTTATCCTAATATCAATTTTAGAACCTTAAAATGATATATCTTTTTCAAAATAACTTTTTAATAGGCAAGGTGGTTACATAGACACCCACGTGTACTCCTAAACCTTGATCTTTTAATTTTAGATACTTTCAACCTAGATTATATGCACTGATTTTATATTATAACATGCTAGTGGTTATAATTTAGTCACTAAAAAATCACTTAAGTTGGGCACACGTAAATACAAGATATGCATACACACCTAGGTACACATTTTTTAACTTTAAACTGGAAATTTCTTTACTAGATTAAAGGGGGTGGAAATGTATGTGATATTTTGTGAGTATATAGCACCTCAATCTTATACACTTGGAAAACATAGACATTGATTTTTCCTCTCATTTTTTACCATCCCCACTAATTCAAGTCTCATATATACTTTATCATTGTGCCCCTTGGCCTATATCTCTTAGTCTAAATAGTATTATATTAATGACATACATCTTATATCTTTCCTAGAATGCTTAAAATGTACTTATCTTATATCTTTGTAAGATATGAACCTACACTTGTTCTTCTGCTCCCTAGACATTAACATTTGTGATCTAAGAATTTGACTAAAGAGAGGATGGTTAGTATGTTGTTAGTTTCAAAATTAAAAAAAAAATGAAAGAAACACACTAACTAGCATAACATCTCTAAGCCTAGACATTAGGGAGAACTTAGTTAACAAACATGAATAAAACACAACTAAAATGCAAATGAAACCCTCTTTTACCTTCCTTCGATGCTAAAAAATGTTTGTTGTAGTGGATTGCTTGGCTTGTGCTCATGAAGTCCTTGGCAATGGAAGCCTGGCTACCTCCATCTCTCCTTGACACCTTTGGCTTGTGGCTTGGCTTAGAATTAATTTGGCATGCTAACACTATTTACGTGAAGCTTTTAGAACCAATCCTACATTATAGATTTATACAAATTAAGATTTTAAGATATTTGAGCATAAGAAATTTTCAGAAAAATAGATTAGAAATGATGTGGTAAGGCTTCCTATTTATAAAATTTTGAGAATGTCCAGAATCAACCTAAACCATCCATCCTGAGATTGAGATGCGTGGTTGAGGATTATTTCAATTTTTGGAATTAAGTTTATAATTATCCTCATAATGACATTGGAAGAAGGGGAAATTAAGAGGCATGGAGGGCATCACAGAAGACATTGATGAGGCATGGAGGGCATGAATCTTGATATTTATGGCATTTATGGTATGGGGATGTCTTCCCAAGAAATGAGGTCACCTGATGATGTAGATATTCAATATTCATTTCCAAAAATAAGTTTTCAGCAAGTTTCCATGCAATTATTAATTATTCCTTGATTTATGTTAATTATTTGTTAAGTATGTTTAAGCACTTTGTTCACAAATTACTCAAATTGATCAGAATGCCTTGTTATTAGTCCAAACTTTGACTGGATTGGAATTAGAAGGTGATGTCAGATGCATTAGAACCATTATCCTATTTAGGATGTTATTGACCAAAAATAATAAAGGCATACATCTTATGTAAGATATTTGATAGGAAAGAGCAATCCATAACACCTAAGTGCAAAATTAGAATTTTGACTCAAAATAATCTAATCAATGTTAGCTGGTCCATAAATTGTATTGCCCCATTTAGGTATACCATAGCCAAAATCGGCACTTGAATATGCTTATTTCACATATTTTAACATTTTTTAGTTTCTTAAGACCAAATTGTGCATTTTGGGTGGAAATTAGTCAAAAGCCTAATTAGAGGTCATCGATGGCTAGTTTTAAGTGTCTACAGTTTGCCCCTATTTGGGAAGGAATTGAAAGCTATAAGAACAGTAATGTCTTCTCAAATAATGAAAAGCTCTTGTATGCCTACAATTGTAATGATGTTAAACTAACTATATGATGTCTCCTTAAGGGAATGGTTGGCATAAATAGGTTGATAAATGGTCCCTTGAAATGAAAGAAGAAAAATGAGGGGACCAAAGAAAGGAAAGATGAAGGGGTGAAAAGAAAATGATACTAAGAAAATAGTTAAAATAATTGAGAATGAAAGTGGGATGGTGTATAATGGTTTTCCCAAAGGCAGTTATAAACATTGTACCCCGATAGTGGTAATGTGGTATGATAACATAATGATTTTCCCAAAGGTAGCTATAATCATTGAGAAGATGGAACTACCCCAGTTAGGATAGAAAAACAAGATAATAACATGCCCCTATATAGGAAATAAAATTAAAGTGGTGACAACATAATGATTTTCCCAAAGGCAGTTATAATCATTGAGAAATGTAGGTGGGATGATGTGCAATAATTTGCCTATAGGTGGTTATAATCATTGGAACCTAATTATGGAAAACATGAAAAATTTGGATGAGGATGATGAAAACTTAACATAGAGGGTAATCATGAATTAGAACAACCTACTAGTGGAGAGATGCTCATCTGAACTAATAAAGGTTGAAATTCTTTCATGTTTAATTTCTCTATTTGGGATATGACTAGGATTAAATCAGGATGTTGGTGATAAAGAGATGCCATTATTACTTAATAGACTTATTAAAGCTAAGGTTTGTTGTAAAACTTATCGGTAGGCATCATGGTATAACATCATGAGGACTTGGCTAAAATATGCATGAGGACTGACCCTTGTAATCTAGTACATAATAGAAAACAATAAACCAATGATAGAAACCATGGTGACAATTTAAACATATGAATATGGATGGATTCGAGTATAAGTGTGGAAAAGGAATCATGTAATGAACACACATAAACTAAATCAAGGTAATAGTGTTAAAAGTAAACAAGCAGACAAACAAATAAAATAAGTAGAAATAAACAACGCAATAGAAACCCTATGAACATTACCCCTATAAAATAGGTGACAACTTAAAAAATAAACAAAATGGGGGAATATAATAAAATGATGGGGGTGGCTGAGTTGTCTCCATATGCACTAGGCAAGTAGATGTTTCCTATATAGTTCCATGGATGTAATATCCAATAAAAAACATTAGGCCAAATGTAGTTCTCCCAGGGAATGGGAAGAATGTGATAAATGATGAGAACAAATAGAATGGATGTGATAGAAGAAGAGGAATGGTCTTGCGAAATGGAAAGTGCATGAGATAAAAGGTGAAAAAGGATGGGGAAACTGAATGACAAGTGTTTTTCTTGTAACTTAGTAAGGGTTCCCATAATCCTTAAGGCAAAGAAGTGGTCAATGTTTTTATTCTTTTCTAACAATTTTAAATTTTTTTTGGAATTATTTTTGAGTGTCTCAACTCAATTAAGAATGATGAGACACTAAATTGTTCAAGCTCACAAAATAGTGAGAGAGTTTAAACTAAGGTTGCTCAAAAAATGATGAGAACATGGTGGATAGTGTGACAAAGCTGACCTCAACAAGTATTGAGTATTGTCAACATAGTCATGGAGTATGACCTCAAGTCATTGTAGTTCTACCCTATAGTGGATAAATTTGAATACTATAGTAGTCAATTCAAACAAAATAGGCATAAAGTAAAAAATACATAATATGACATAGGAAGTCACAAGTTAGTATGTCAATGCTTAATGTTGCCCCTAGTTTGCACATAGGTAGTTATAACTAGGACATATTGGCATAGATTAATGGTACTAATTTTCCCAAAGGTGGTTATAATTAGTGGCAATACGAGTGTTAATAAAGTAATAACAAAGGAATGATGCAACTGCTAAAACTTTTGTCACACTATCCTAGAATATGGTCTCTATTTAAAGTATTTAAACCAACTAATAAACTAATCAGATACCTTGATGCTAAAAATGTGTAATGAATGGTAAAAACAAAGGTTAAATAGGTTAATATTTAGAACACACTGGGTTGGTAGGTCAGAAGCAGAAAGTGGATACAGTGAAGAGGATAGGTAAGGATGGTATTTTTATAAATAATAATAGTAATAAAATGGCATAACTAAAATGGTCCTTATAGATAATACACCTTAGTATTTAACCATAGTACCGCTTGAGATAAATAATATTCATCAGCTTAGGAAGTTCATCTCCATCTGGTGTGGCAAGCCTATATGCTCTTGATCCATAATCTGTAGTAATAATGTAAGACCCTATCTAATTTGGTTTGAATTTTCCTTTATGCTTCTTCTCATTTATGGTATTCTTATGGTTTTCTTTAAGAACAAGATCACCAAGTTCAAATGTTCTATATTTAACATGCCAAATATAGTAGCCTTTGAGTTAGTTCTAATATGATAGAATATTATTGAGTGGAGCCATGCATTTTTCATCAAGTAGGTCTAGCTCTTACATGTGAGCTAGTTGATAGTCATGATCATCTAGAACATGCTTGAAGGAGATGTGAAGTGAAGGAAATTCAACCTCAATGGGAAGGATGGATTTAGTACCATAAATAAGTGAGTATGGAGTGGCTCCTATGGGGGTATGATGATTGGTACAATATGCTCAAAGGGTAGGGAATATCTATAGGTACCAATCATGACTGACATCATTAACAATCTTCTTGAGAATATTGATAATATTTTTATTGGATGCCTTGATTTAGCCGTTACCTTGAGGGTAATATGATGTAGAAAAATGTTGAGTGATGTTATATTCAGTACATAACTAGTTTATGTCCTTGTTCTTGAATGATCCTCCATTATCAGATATAATGTTAGAGGGGATACTATAGTGGAAAATGAGATGGTTGAAAATAAATTTGGAAAATTACTTTCTACTCATGTAAGTGAGGGGTATAGCTTCAACCCACTTAGTGAAATACTCAATGGTGGTAAGGATATGTTTATAGTCATCAGATGAAGTGGGGTTGATCATCCCAATGAGGTCAAGTCCCCATATATAAAATAGCCATGGTGTCAACATTAGTTTCATAGTTTTTTCTAAGGCATGAATTAGATTAGCATGTCGTTGACATTTGTCACACTTTTTTACATATATAACAACATGTACGTTCATTATGGGCCAATAATAACCAATATGCAAGAGATTTTTGGATAGGACTACCCTAATAGAATGAGTTCCACATACTCCTTCATGAACTTCTCTTAATGCTAATGTATACTCCACCAAAGTTAAACAATGAAGTAGAGTTCCATCAAAACTATGATGGTAAAGGGTGGATCTAAGTAAAGTATAACTAGTGGAATCATGAATGAAGGATTTGGTTTATTTTTGAGATAGGTTAGATGGTAGAACTTGGTTATGAAGGTAGTTGTAAAGGTATAAGTACAAGATAAAATTAGGAACAACAATATCATAAATCATTATAATGGTTGAAGGTTCATGAGCTAATGCTAACAAATTATTGATGAGGAATTGATACTCTCTAGCTTTATCTATTTGTCAAATTAGAGAGCCAATAGTAGCCATGGCATCTATAGTTCTGTTACTAGCCCTTGGTATATGCTCAAACTAAATGTTGATAATTTTTTGCTTAAGAGTGTTGACCATGGCTTTATATGGAACCAACTTGTCATCTTTTGTCTAAAAATGATCTGTGACTTGATTGATGATTAATTAAGAATCACCATAAACTTGAAGATGAGATATATTCTAATGTATTGCTTTTCAAATTCTTACAACAAGTGCTTCATACTTAGACGTGTTGTTTATACAAGGAAAGATTATTTCAAATGATTTAGGGATTAGATCGCCCTATGGTGCAACAAATAATAGGCCTACCCTTGATCCATGTGTAGTAAATGAACCATCAAAATATAGCTTCCAAGGATACTCCTCAAGGGGTGTGTCAATGATGGTCATTATGGATTTATCAAGAAATTGAAACATGAGTGGTTGTGTGCCTATGAGAGGTGCTTTAGTAAGTTGATCTATAATAACTTGTCCCTTGATTGCCTTCTAAGTGACATAATCTATGTCAAACTCACTGAGAAGCATGATCTACTTAGCCATTTACCTTGTAAATCTATTTTAGATAGTAGATACTTGAGTGGATCTACTTTCAAAATAACCATGGTCTTATTATTCAATATGTAATGGCACATTTTTTGAGCTACAAAGGCCATGGCTAGATAAGTTTTTTCAATAGGTGCATAGTTATGTTCATATGTGACCAAGGTACGACTTAGGTAGTACATAGCATGCTCTTTTTTATTGTCATCATGTTGAGCCAAGAGTGCCCCTAGGGCATGGTCAGTAGTTAATAGGTAGAACAAGAATGGATTTCTTAGCATAAGAGGTAATAAAATAGGTGGATTAACAAGATAGTCTTTGAGTTGTTGAAAAGTTGTTTGGTAGTGATTATCCCAGTGAAATGCAAATCCCTTTTTTAGAAGGTGTGTAAATGGATGGCACTTGTCTACTAACTGAGAGATGAAGCATTGGATTTATTGTATCTTACCCTACAAACTATGAAGATTCTTTAAATTGGTTGGTGGTGGCATCTTAGTTATACCGTGGAATTTAGCTGGATCAATTTCAATACCTATATGAGACATGATGAATCCAAGTAATTTTCCTAAAGTTACACAAAACACACATTTATTTGGATTGAGTCTGACTTTGTACTCCCATAATCTTTCAAATATCTTACACAACACTGCTAGATGGTCAGCCTTGGTTTTGGATTTTCCTAATATGTCACTGACATAGTCTTCAAAAATATCATGCATCATATCATGGAATATGATAGTCATGACCCTTTGATATGTAGCTCCATTATTCTTAAGGCCAAATGACATTACCTAATAACAAAATATTCCCCAAGGAGTGGTGAACATTGTTTTATGTTGGTATTTTAGTGCTATTCTAATTTGATTATATCCTAAAAATTCATCCATGAGTGAAATCATTTCATAACCTTCCATGGAGTCGATGATCATGTCAATATTAGGCAATGGAAAATCATCTTTAGGACAAGCTTTGTTGATGTCTTAAAAATTAGTATAGATTTTTATCCCTTCAAGCTTTCTACTAATAGGTACCATATTAGAGATCCATTCTAAGTAGCCAATAGATCAGATACATCCTATTTCTAAGATTTTTTCCAACTCTTTCTTTACCAATATAGAAATACAAGGATGCATCTTATGTAACTTTTGTTTTACCAGTTTGGCATTAGGATTAACCATAAAGTGGTGTAGTACCAAGGTGGGGTCAAAACCTAGCACGTTAGAATAGGCCCATGCAAAGATATCTACAAATTCTCTCCATAAAGTTGTATAGATGGCATGTTCCTTCTTAGTGAGGGATATGCCTAATTTGATCTATTTCAAGTCTGATGGAGTCCTGATATTTACCTTTGTTGTATCTTTAACTATAAGGGTCAAACCATCTTCTACAATAGTAGGCAATGACTTGTACTATTGAATTATGTTAGGGTCCTATGTTAGGACTTGCTCTTCAACTTCTCTTAGGCATGATAAATTTGAGTCCCCTAATGGGAGATCTAATCATGTGACAAAAATAATTAGAAATTATTGAATAATTTGATCAAATACTTGTTGCTGAAATCAAAACTCAGATCCATAGGCAAGTTTATCATTGGTGGTCTCCTTGTCTAAATCCAAAAAAAATGAACACCCCATCTAATGATGCCTGAAACAATTTTTCACCACTACACTAGCCTTTTTTTTTCTTTTTCCCTAGTCAAAAAACACCTCAAAGAGGTTTTCACTTTGAGACCTCAATGTTTTACTTATTTGTTTTTGGCTAAGGGTGTTCACTCACTCTCTAAAATAGGCTGAAAGATCCAATGTGATTGAGAATCTTGATTTGTGATCTTCCAATGGAACATTGTCTCTAAGGCCTAAAAATTCACAAAATACCTCATCATTTTAGAGCTTATAAATAAAAAAACTAGATTCTTGTTGGTCCCAATATATTAGTTGGGGATAATATAATGGAAAATGGTTGTGATGAATGGCTAAGGTAAGGGTACAAATAGTATTGTTATCAAATAGGTTGGTTTCAACTAGGTCATCAAAGGTGAGTCTATGATCAGACTCTACTTCACTATCATCATCATCATCATCATCATCATCATCATCATCATCATCATCATCATCATCATCATCATCATCATCATCATCATCATCATTAGTTACTAGTGATGGAGTTTGAATAAGATATGTGGGGTCACCCCTAGGCAGTTTAAATCCAATTCCATAAGGTCTTTCATACTTAGTCATAGAAATTGGCTTGATGGTTCCTTACTGATTCAATTTGAGGCCTCTTCCTTCATAATTATGAAACTTCATAATCCTATTGGGAATGATATACTTTTAATTTTGATAACAATAAACTTGGTTGTCATTGTATAACCATGATTCATCCCCTTTAAGAGGGTCAGGTTCTAGGCCAAATGCTGGCACAAATGTGACAGATCCTTATATTTATTCTTTTATTACCAATACATATGTGGGATGACTTTAGGTCACTCAAAAAAAATTGGATATTGAGGAAGATTATCAATATGAAATGTATCATGGGTCATATACTCTCTCGATCCATTATCTAAAATGGTGAAATGATTAGAAGCTTCAGGAGGCAGCATGTGAGAAAGGGAATCCAATGTATTAGGATCTATACAATTATCTGGTGAAAGATCAATATGTATAGCCTTTCCTTTATCCTATTTGGAACTTGGATTTATGCAATACTAATAATTATAGCTTTAAAATTAAGCCTCAAGATGTTTACAGTATTCACATGGGTGTAAATCTCTTGGAATATTCACTTCCATCCCTGAGTGGGAAAACATGATACATTGGTGCAACATTGATGAAACTGCATGAATCTCATGTAACCAAGGCCTTCTTAGAAGTATATTGTATGATAAATAAAGATCAAACACATGGAAAAGTGTATCATGGGTCAAAGGTCCAATGATAATTGTCTAAATAATGGTCCCTTGTGATTTTATTTCCTGATTATCATAGGCTTTGATGGTTATTATTTCTAGTTGAAGATCTACCATTATGTACCCAAGAAGCTTGATGAGTTTTAGAGACACTATGTTGAGGCCAAATCCATTGTCTATAAAGACACATTTCACTTTATGACATCTTATATAAACTTATATGTATAATGGATTATTATGGAGCAGGCCAAGGGAAGATAGATCACTTTCGTTAAATGCAACTTGTTGGGTTGGAGCTAGGTGTCTAACCAAAGCTTGAAATTTATCAGGAGATATGTCACTAGCAATAGTGGATTGGGTCAAAAACCCATTCAAGATGTTCTTGTGGATTATTTACATTCACAAAAATTATAAAATAGAAATTTGTGTCAGTGTCTTCTACAATTATTCCACAATATCAAATTTCTTATCTTGGTCAGTAGTGAATGGTTTATTCTGAGGCTGAACGGTTGATTAAATAATAGGCAAAGTGATGGATGGTTGTTGGCCTAGGATAGTAATATTTGATTTATAATTTGTGATTACACAATCAATATTAAATATTGGACAATTATTTCTAACCAATGCTGGGAATGGTGTGGGACTAAACAAGACAAGTCTCAGTTGTTGGTGCACTCATATGTGGTCACGTGGCAAGGATGAGTTATTGATATAAGGTCCAAAAGGGGAAGTCCTAGTTTGTTGGTTTTCTTGTATTCACTCCCATGTCAAATAAGGATTATCCATGTAATTTTATTCAATGTTATTATTTAGCAATGGTCTAGGTTGATTAGTGCCTGTTCTAGGATTAATGGAAATGGTATTAATGCTACCCCTTACAGTATGACCTACAACTCTGTTGTAGTCATGTGTAACTTAGTGGTAGGTTTATTGATTATTACCACTCTGACCTTGGTTTTATCCATTATTCTATCATTTTAGGTTATGCTACCAATTTTATTGATAATATTGGTTTAACATTTGATTTTGATACTATTGATTTTGCTATTGCACTGGCTGTTGTTATCATTGTCATTAATTGTTATATTAGGGAAATGGGTTTTGATAAATATCAAAAGTTTTATTGGAAATGGAATCACCATTATCTAATTTTATCTCCCCATTCTCCAACATATTCTCAATTAAATGCTTGATTTGGACACATCTTCATAGATTATGCCTATTGACCCGATGATAGTCATAGAATTCATTTTCATAGTACCAATCAGGATAAGGAATTCCTTGTAGATAATTCTTTTTTATAGGCCAAATAATAAGATTAGTATAAGTAATCTTTCAAAATATATACTCAATAGGTTCTCTTAGATCACTAAAGACCTGACGTACAAGCATGATTCTCTTAGGAAGAGGGATTTTCAATGGTAAAAGATGATGTATTTGTTGTGTAGGTCTTGGTTGTTGTGCTTGAAACATTGGTTGGAGTGGTTCATAGGTAGGAGTAAGCTAAAAAGGTGATAAATATGATGTTTTCAACATTTAGGCATGATAGGATTTGGCTACTCCATTTGCCACAACATTCCTATTACAGTTGAATTACTTTGATCTTTCTTGGTTATTGGCTTGTGCCGGTTGTGATGCTGGTACTTGAATGGGATGTTGGTAATTTCCTTGATTGGTTCCTTGATTTTAATTGTTTTAATTAATCTTGATAACTCTTTTATTGATGAGCACTCACACAATCAATAAGCCTTTATTGATGATTTCCTTGAAAGTATGTGCACATTGTAATTCTAAATGATAAGCTATTTCACTATGCAATTTTTAGTAAACAAAACGTCTAATTATTTATCTCATAAACTATGACTGAAATGGATTGTAAAGGCTCTCCATCATTGTAAATAACTTACAAAATTCTCACTAGCTTTTTACTTTCCTTGCGTTAAGTCCACTAATGAAATTTCATGCTCAAGATTATAGGAAAAGTGCCACACAAACTTATCAAAAAGATCATCAAAATCCATTACTAAATTTTTGGGTAAATTTAAAAACCACCCCAAGATTTGTCTATCCAAGCTCCTTGAGAAAAACAACAAAAGGTATATGTCACTATATGCCACTGGTTGACATACGACAAATAATTTGGTCAAATGAGCCTTAAGGTCACCTTTTCCTTTGTATTTGTCAAATTTTTGTGGTTTTTATCCTAGAGGAAATAGTATCTATAAATACTCCATGTTAAATGGATAGGAAAACATGTCATCCAATTTGAAATTTTTAGACTATTTACTCACTTGAATGGTAGCAATTGTATCCTTCATCTGTTGTAATTCTTGGGATAGGAAACTAGAAAGAAAATTGGTTTAAGGGAGAATATTGGTTTGGGTAGATGTTTGAGAGGTCATAAGTGGGACACTTTCACTAGGGTATGATCGAGATACTTGTTGGGGTATAGTGGTTTGGTTGGGGAATGGACCAGGAATATGCATACATGGATTAGGATGTACTTGGAATTTCATAATTGGTTACATGATATTCTAGTTTGGGTTGGTGATAAAGGTTTGATTTAGAGGATTTTGTGGTTGGGATGGAGGGATATTACTATACTGTGCTTGTTGTGGTTGAAAAGGGACATGTTATCGATTAATCAAACCTTAGTATTGAGTGGGAACTTGTGGACCACGACCCTATCTCTAAATTTATGGCACATTTTGAAACAATAGCTATCTAGTAGGTACTTAAGAAACATGGGGACCTCCTTGTTACACGAATCCCTATGAGAAAGTGAAAGTAGGTTACAAATTCAACATTTGTTACTAACCAATATTTGCATGTTGTTGACTAGTCATTGCTTGGTTTTTAATTGGCATACTAGTCTAAAACTAAAGAGGTATGTTCATTATTACCTAAACGAGGTGGAACATTTGTTGCCCCTAACTGAGGTGGCAATTTATCCTCTATTACATTGATACACTAGATTGCGTTTGTTATTGTGGAATATTACTTATTACTTGTTGAGGAGGAGTAATGTTCATTACATTGTATCATTGAGACATGACATTAGCCATTATTTGATTACCTAATCCCATAGGTTTACACTTGAAGTATTCAGTTGAGGTTTGGGTGTAGAAACTCTTATTCCCTAGTATGATGATCTACCCATGGGATTAACTAAAAGCACCTATTGTTGGCTAGTTATTTGTGAATTAGTACCAAATTGATTGGAATTAAACATTATTTTCACATTGTCCACTACATTTGGCTCACTATTATATGTAGAGGCCAAAGATAATTCTTCAATAATGGGCATAGACATCAAGTTATCTATTGAAGCAGTTTGTAAGAGTGGGTTAAAACTCAGATTCTCTTATCTAGTTAACTCTATCAATAGTCCTATTGAAAGAACTAGGTTAATAAGAGGCTTACCATGTTCATCTAATTGAAATTATGTGCTAGATTTACATAGGTTTGATATGTTATTTGCATTTGGTTAAAGTTATCCTCCATGAAGCTTTTACCTTAATTAGATATATTAGGGTCTTCATACGCTATTTATACTAGAGCCATAAGATTGATAGAAGAAAATTGTTGATCATAAATCATATTGTGGGGCACTCTTACTAGACTTCATAAATTCTCATGAGAAAAGTCTGTTGGAAACTTGGCCCCTACCTCTATGGATCTAACCAAAATTTCATCTTTATTCTCTAAAAATGTCACTAAAACAAAAATGGATCATACATGGAAGATGTATTAGTAGAATATGATTTTTGAAGAAATGGATCATCCACTATGGGTATTGTAGGTAGGTATTGTGAAATTTGTTCTTGGTCTTATTCTAAATAAGGTGGTTTGTTAACTAGATAGTTAGCCAATGGATCTTGGCTTTATGCCCCTGATTGAGTATTATAAGAAGGATAAGAGTCCATCTCATAAATAATATTATCTACGTAGAGGTGTTACACCATTTCTTCTTGTGTAGTTATATTACTAATCCTTGGATTGTACATGAGTCCACTACAAGTGTAGGAATACATGTTGGGATCCATAGTTAATGATTTGTGATAAAAGGTCAAAGAGTTATACAAACTCTAAAAAGGACATAATCTAAAATATTCAATGTTCCAACTTGGTCTAGATTCATCAAAAGGATCAAAAGGTTTATGAAAATATTTGTGAGGAAACAAGTTAGCATGAAGTATCTAATGTTTCACTGTTTACATAAAGATAAGAAAGTAAATGGACTGAAAATCAAAATGCCAAACTCTAAGGTCAAAGTGTTTCAAGCATGCACTAGAACTCTTGGCCAAACAGCATCAAAAGCTAGACTTTAAAAATAGATGAAAGTTTTAATCTAAGGAATTTGAAACACTTCAAACAAACACTAGGCATTTGATTCTTGGACATGATCTTGATCAACTATGTATAAGGTATAAAACAAAAGACACTTTACAAATAGTGTATTTTCTCACAAAAAATGGTATAAAACTTGGTTCTTTTGACAAACAAGCTAGACAAAAGTGAACCGTATAACTATTTTAGAAAAAAGATAATAAAAGTACACTTGGATTGGTCTGAAAATGTAGGACCAAATTTTAAATATATGCAAGAGGGTCTATGAAAAAATATTTGAAATATTTTGTGTAGCGTAATGATTCTATACTACCCAAAAGGTGTGACAAAAAGTTTTGTTTCAAAAACATTCTAAGGCAAAGATAATTTCCCACAATTTTAATAGCATATCACTAATTTTATTAACTCAAAATGTTATGGTGAATAGACTTAAAGTGAAAGAATTTAGCATAAAATGGTTTAAATCTATCAAATGGTGATAATGATCTTGAGTCTAAAATGGACTTCAACCCAAATTGGAAATTAAACCTAAGTTACCTCAAGTTTTGTGCAAATGGAAAACCCACTTAACACATCAACCTTATGAACTTATAAAGGTGAAATTTTGAATCTAAATTATAATTAAAGGACTTAAACAACTTTGGTAAAGGTCTAGACTCAATTGGGAAGCATAACTATGTCAAGGTGGATGATATGACTCTCAAGCTTTTGATGAACTTTGAACAAGGAAAACTGATGATCTCACATAGGTAGCATAATGCCTCTTTGTTTAAATGAAAATTAGGACCATGTGTTTGGTTTGAATAATTTGTTTACACTAATTTTTGACTTCAAACAAGACTTTAATCTAGGATAAGACCAATTAATTAATCACTTTTAGATCTTAAATTGACAAGGTTGCTTGTTATTGTTGGAATCCATCAATATACATCATTTGAGAGGATTTTAAGTGTTCATCTAAAATTAAATGTGCATTATATAGTAGGGTTTTTACACCCCCTTCTCTTAGATGACAGTACTATGACATGGAGCTTGAGGCACACCTTACACCAATAAGAATTCCATGGTAAATGGGGATTTGTCTAAGATCTAACAAGTTTCTAAACATTCTAAGGGAATCAATTACACAATTACTTTCATGCCAAACAATGCAAAAGAAAAGCACATATTTTGGGTCTGTATCACTTGGCTTGTTACAAAAAGGTCTAGTCTATTTGTAACCATTACATCATGTTGTTCACTTAGTGTAGTGCAATGTCTAAAGTGCCACTACATCCCATGTGCAACTCCAAATAGGAGACAAATGAAGTCAATGCTGGGAGGTGAAACCCTAGGTCAAAGCTTCCCTAAAAAAATCATGGGAGGTGATGAAGTCCCCCTCATAAGCCAAGTTTACATAAAAATAAAGAAAACATGAAATTAGAAAGACTTAGGGTCATTTTCAAGGTCACCCAAACTTTGACAAGTTTTTGGGGAGTGCTTTAGATGGCTTTCTTTCTAAGCCTTGGACTAGGCTACTTGCAATAGGAATGGCACTTTTGATTCCAAGGGTTCCTTAAAGGGGATAAATGGAAGAGCATACACACAACAATCCTATTTTTCCAAATAAAAAATTTATCTAAACAGCTAAGTAAACACAAAAATCTTTGAAAAGGTGAGTTTATTTTTAAGGCCAAATGGAAAATGAGTTGGTGTTCATTTGACCCCTTGTTCTTAGTTGCAAAATTTGAAAACATTCACTATAAACATCTAAATTTTTTGTTAAACACTAAAACAAGGTTCTTAATTAATTTTTAAGCATGAAAAAGGCAATCTAAACGTGTTTTTAGCGAATGTCAAGCTTTGTCTTATAAAAAAAATGTTAGCATGTCCTTTAACCTTGAAGCTCTTTTAGGTTTGAAACGATGAACTTTAAAAAAAGAGATCTTGGGCCTATGTTTTAAGAAAAACATAGTGATTGACGTCGGTTATATAACTAATGATAGTTACATTTTCTAATCGATGATGATTATCTAATCGAAATCAGTTATACCAATGTGACCGATGAAATATATCTAACTAATATCTATTTTACTAACTAATGTCAGTATTACTAGCTGATGTCGGTTACTGTGTAAACCCATAACAAACCAAAAATGGCAAAATAAAGTTAGAAAATTAATTTTCAAGTTTTATAATGGTCTAAATGAATATTTTAAACCTATAAAATGATCTTATTCATGTGTGGGATGCATTTAGTCCCACTAGATATGCCATATGTGATCTAATAATTTGACTCAAGAGAGGATGGTTAGTGTGGTGTTAGTTTCAAAATGAAAACAAAATTAAAGAAACACACTAACTAACTTAACATCTCGAGGCCTAAACTCTAAGGAGAGCTTAATAAACATGAATAAAAAAAATTTTAAATGCAAAAGAAACCCTCTTTTACCTTCCTTGGATGATCTAAAATGCTTTTTGTAGTGACTTGCCTAGTTTGTGCTCATGAAGTCATTGGGAATGGAATCTTGGCTACCTCCATCTCTCCTTGGCACCTTTGGCTTGGCTTGGATTCAATTTGGCATGGTAACACTATTTTCATGAAGCTTTTGGAACTAATCCTGCATTATAACATTGCACAAATTAAGCTTTGAAGATATTTGTGCATAATGACTTTGCACCAAAATAACTTGGAAATGATGCAGTAAGGTCTCCTATTTATAGATTTTTGAGAATGTCTAGAATCAACCTAAACTATCCATCCTGAGATTGAGATGTGTGGTTGAGGATTAATTCAATTTTTGGAATTAATTTTATAACTATCCTCATCATGAAACTGGAAGAAGGGGCAATTAAGAGGCATGGATGGCATCATGGAAGGCATTGATGAGGCATGGAGGGCATGAATCTTGATATTTACGACATTTATGGCCTCGAGATGTCTTCTCAAGAAATGAGGTCATTTAATGATGTAGATATTCAATATTCATTTCTAAAAATAAGTTTTCAACAAGTTTCCATGGAATTCTTAATTATTCCTTGATTTGGGTTAATTAGCTGTTAAGCATGTTTAAGCACTTTATGCACAAATTACTCAAATTGATGAGAATGCCTTGTTATTGGTTCAAAATTTGACTAGATTAGAATTGGAAGGTGATGTTAGATGTGTTGGATCCATTATCCCATTTAGGATATTAATGACAAAAAATAAAAAAAGAATAGGTCTTGTGCAAGATATTTGATAGGAAAGAGCAATCCAGAGCACTTAGGTGCAAAATTGGCATTTTGACTCAAAATGATTTGATCAAAGTTAGTTGGTTCATAAATTGCATTGCCCCATTTAAGGATACCCTGGCCAAAATTAGCACTTGAATATGTCTATTTCACATCTTTTAGTATTTTTAGGTGAAATTATGTATTTTTGGTGGAAATAGGTCAAAAGCCTTGTTAGAGGTCATCGATGGCCAGTATTAGGTGTCTCCAACATTTAGGTCAAATAGTAGCATTGATGTTACTATAATGTCCTGATGTAAGCATCTAGTGCCCTAGATTCATCTAATATAAAAATGATATGTATCCTAATGGTTAGCTTATGTGATTTAATGTGATTTATTATTAAAAATGGATTGATATAAATACAAAATCAACCCTCATTCATTCCTCACCTAGAAAAAGACCAAAGAGACCAATGTAATTTATGAAAAGCACTCTATCAAGAATTCAATTGACCAAATCCTCTCTATTTAATTATTGGTCATAGGTACTACACATACACATGTTTGAATTACTAAAGGATATTCCTAAAAGCCCAATTTTCCAAGTTATAATTTGGTCCTTATTGTACTTACTTGTCATACATTGTATTATTCACACATGAGCTAACACATAGGGTAGAACTACATCATTTTGAGGCCATATTCAGATTAGTATATATGTATGAAACATCATATGATAGAGGGGTAATTGGGGTCAACTCAACACTATGTGCCCACTAACCCATTTTACCCAAGGTCATATTGAAGATTGAAAGCTAGGGTTTTTTCATTTCATAAGGAGTGATAATCCAAGACCTGGATATGAATGCACCATAACAAAGTTGAAGCAAATCCTAGAAGCATCTAGGTGGTCACATCTTTTTTTAGCAGATATTCCATATATGACACTTGCATTAAACCTAGACAATAGTGTTGATGCAATAATCCCAAGATGACATTATTGTCTAGAGAGCTATAGACATCAGAACTAGAATCTAATGACTATTCCATAATCTCCTTCCCACCTAATTTCAACATGTTCTAAATCTAGAACTATATTACCATCATAACAAGCTAAGTAATTCACTTATTTATCATTTCTATATCTATAATAGTTGTACTTTCCATATTTAGACTATCTCAACATAATAAATTTAGTGTATGATTATATCTAAATTTATAATCTAATTATCTTGATATAAATTTGATTAGTATCCTTATGCCATTTCATTTCTATATACCCATTTAATAATCTAGATTGCATTTTAGGGTTAAATAATTTTCATAATTGGGATTAGTGTATAGTTTCAATTATTTTATATCTTGTAGGTGTAAAATAATGAAAAACATTTTGGTGAACTAAAATATTAATTAAATCATGAAAATCATAGGTTTTCTACAACATTATGGTATTAGATTTATCCCCTATTATATTTTAGATCTAATCTATGATTTTTATTTATTACATGGAAAAATATACCTCCTTCGTATCATTAATCATTATTTTATTTTATACATTTATACCTCTTAGGTCTTGTGGATTATATATATTATCCATGATCCCAATTTTAAGAGGTTTATAAAAATTAGTAACATATTGTATAGCTATATGGTTGAGATAAATATTGTCTTATGTTCATCTTACAATCCAAGATCCATCCACAATGGCTCATGATTTAGAAACATCATTTTATATTTTGTAAAATATTTCTTATCATGTTATCCCTTGTTGTAATGACAATGAAAATATATTACATGATCATTTCAATGATGATAATATAGATTGTTATGCTGACAATATATACTTGCATAAATTTAATGGACAAATAAAAAATAATAATGTATATATTTTAATCAATATAAACTATTATTATACTTATAAAAAAATGCCCAAGATGAATAAAAAAAGTAGAGATAACTAGATATCTATTTATAATTTACAAATAATATAATTTAACCATAATGTTGGATTCCATCTAGATAATATTGACCATGTTAGAAAATGGTCTCATGATAATACTGATATATTTTTTCTTCACAACAAAAATAAAGTCCATATACTAGTACCATCTGCCTATATAGACTTTTTCACTCCCATATCCAAAATTTTAGGATAAAAGAGACATTTGATCATACTTATAAATCCTTCCATGTCTAATGTTACATTATTAAAAATGCTACAATTTTTTCATAACAAGAAATTCATCACTTTACCATCCATTATGCATCATTCCATGGATAATTTAACACATAAGAAATGGAAATCATATTATAATTAGTATATAATAATTTGACATAAAAAAATTAATATTGAGGAACTTAAGAATCAAGGGATTATTAAATTAAAATTATTGGAGATAAGGATACTTATGGTGATCACACCACCTACAACTTTAGGGTGGATCCAACAAGAGAAAAGGTCATGTATAATACAAAAGCATTAAAAAATATGTCTAATGAATCTCTAAGTATTCGTTAAAAGAAACATATAAGAAATAGGTTATATTTCATAAATATGATGGTGTTTTAAACATCCAATTTATATAACATTTAGGTGTTGTTAAAAATAAGCTACAACACACTCATTATTGTGAAGGGTCGAATGGTGATATTACATTATTGGTTGTTTGTAGGCCAAAGGTTATGGACAAATAATATAGAATGCCCATTGTGGAACAAATTTTTAAGAAATACTTGGAAAATAGTGGTTATAAAAAAATTCAAGCCATCATTGATGATTAAAATAAAAGAAATAAATTCAATTTGAAGAAAAACATGATAATAATCCAACAAGGTAAAATTTATGAACAACAAGAGTTAAAAAATCCAAAAATGAATGAAGTCACACCACATAATGAGATAAAAATAGAACCTAAACATAATATTAAGAGAAACATAATACTTGAACATAAATTCTTCAAAAGTAAAAGGAAACAAAAAAAAAAACTAAATATAATGAATTTAGTGATGACACCATGTTGAAATATGATGTATACTATATCTATATGTAAACATTATAATGTGTGATCTAGGATTTACACTTGATAATACCATTGATGGGATCATAAATTACCACTCCTATAGTATTATAAAATTGTGGCTCAGACATAATTTAATAAAGAAAGCTTCTTATTGATTGTTTGCTTTATCACCCTCTCTTGAGTTGACTAGTTTATTCCTCCATTCCTATAATTTGACACAGGAATTGACATAAGTTTTAATATTCACCTTATTTATAGAATTTCATATTTAATTTATTATTTTATTTCATCAGACCATACCTTTTGATTTTTGATCATGATCTAGACATTTACGCTTGATATCCCATTATGGCATGTCTATACATATAATTTTATAGCATCAATTTGATCTTATTACATATTTTTTGAGGCATATTACACATTAATGAAACATATAAGTTTTCCAAATATTCATGTTGATTATTTATGCTTGATTTTTTCATGGCACACATTGAGCTTACATGATCACATATATTTTATGCCTACACATCTTATGATATTTTAAAACTAACTCTTTCCCACTAGGGCCATGTCTATTATGATTTATTTGACATAATCCTTTGATACATGAGTTTACAATACAATAGGGGAATATAAATTTCCCTTAACTTTTTTATAATGATTCATTATCACATGTGCATTGACCTTTAATATCAATTAGTTAAATCCCTCCTATTTATCTATTTAATTGACTTTCCCCTTTACCTTTATTGATTAACTAAATTATTGTTTATGGATATATTTACAATAATAAAAAATATTAAAATATTAATAATTAAAAAAATATATTAAAAAATAAAAAATAAAAACCTATGCATGAATTACTTTGGTGGTACACATAGTTTCTTAATTTCATTTGTCATATGCATGTTTAGTTGTATATATAATTTATATACACATGGTTTCATGATATACTAAGTTGGACGTAGGACATAAATATTACATATGATACATGAAAATATACATGAATTTTATTTATTGCATCCATGGGAAACCTTCCTAAATTATAGGCATGCCCATGTTGGAAGAATATTAGCACATTTTTCATGTTATATCTTTCCATGATAGTCCATTAATCATATTGAGCTAATTAGATTTTTATACATGATTTTATATTTTTTACACTTTTATAGTATAATTTCTAATGGATATTGTACTTTAATATATTATACAATGACATTAATTAATTATGTGGGCTAACATTTCACATTTTTTCTTACTTGTTGTTGATGATTGTAACAATGATTGATGTTATTTATAATTATTTTTATGTGTTATGTGTGTGTATTTATTATGTCTTTTTTCATCCTTTTAAGTTGTATTATAATATACTCTAGTCCATTCCATGGCCTTGGCATGGTTGTTTCATGTCATATTTATTTCAATTATTGTATATTTTTTTGTTTCATGATCATGATGTATGTACTTAAGAATTATTCACTATTATATTTTATGCATGTATGTGTTTACATGTATTTATATGGAACTAATTGATTATTACTATGTGCATGGTGAAATTATTTCTATTATGAACATCTCTATTGTTAATTATGTATTTATATTTGCATTCCCATTATTTATATCATGCATCTATTGTGATTTTAAATTATGTGTTATTCATTATTATATTTGTTTTATTCAAAAACATATTTCCAAACAAATTATTATGATTTTATATTTTATGTGCTATTGTAGACAATAAAATATAGTATTAGAAACTTGGAAATTTTAGTTTTGACTTATCCTTAGCATACATGACTTCTGCATACACATATTAATTTTCACACACTTCTCTCACATTCACTTTCCTTCTATGGGTCTAGCCTTCCTAATTTTCTTACAAAAGTATAGGAATTCCATTGTTTATGTCTTGCATGATTAAAATAATAATCAAACTACATATTTATCATCATATCACTATTCCTATGACCCTATAAAACTTAAAAAATATTCATATGGCTTCATATTTATAATCCTTCCACACCATTAGACTCATTTGTGTACCAAACAATAGTCATTTTCCAAATTTGAATTGTCTTTATGGGTTAGCCTATAAATTTTTTTATGTTTGTGGCATTAAGATTTACCCAAAGGTTTATCTATTAATACACAATAGGTCTAATCAAATTCCCTATTTATATTCATCAATAAATAACTTATTAATTTAAGTCTACCACTTTCACATTGAGAGGGACTACCCTAAACTTCCCAAAGTATAAATTATTCATATGTATAAATACCTAGCCAAGTATAAATCACCCAAGAAAAGTCAATTTTTTTTATTATCAAGTGTAAAAATGTAGATCACATGATCCATTCATATAATTAGATAATGATTACACACATTAATTTAAGGTAAATAACTACATGTGATTTGATTCCCCTCCTAAGAGTATTAGATACATAAGAAACATGTAAAAATTAATTGGGGAGTGTTTAAGGTCATATAAAAACATCACTCTTCCTTATTTTTATAGGTTAACCTAGAGTTGAAAATGGAGATATATATTTCTAAATTAAAAAATATATATTTTAGATTCAATGAACACATTAAAAAATTAATCACATAGAGATTGTTTACAACTAAGCACAAATACCTATGTCAAAAAATTGAGGCAAAACCTATAAGTACAAATACAACATAGGTAGAGAGACTCATATAGTAAAAATAATAAATATAGTTTGTTGATCCAAGTGGATATTAGTCTATTTTTTGTTATTTTAGTCATTAATACACACTCTTAGTCTTGTATTGACCTAAAATAAGATAAATATCTTAATCCTCTAAATACATTCCATAATTAGTAAATTATAAATGTTCAATCATACAAATTTACATAATTAGTAAATTAAAAATGTTTAATCATGCTCCATTTTAGAATTCATATTTGTGTTTTATTTTAATATCTTATACTATCTAAATCATGCAATAGTTTTAAGTTTGTTTAGATAATTAATAAAAGATAAGTTAAAAAATATTAGTGAACCTGATCCTTATATTGACCATGACAAACTATAGGTTCCTTGAGGGGTTTCATTCCACATTATTTGGGTTTCAAATTTATACATTAGGGTTTCATACCTGATTTTGTATTCCCCTCATCATGTGTGCAGATATAAAAATTCACCTTTTTTCTTAGGATTTTTAACTTATTTTATTATTAAAAATTCCTCTCTTAGGCTTATGGACTATCCTCTTAGATTTTTGACTCATATTTAACTAAAAAATAATCTATTTTCAAAATTATAAAGGGTTTTTTTGGTCATATTGATTGGATCAAAAAATGTTTTTGTTTACCATAATTATATAAGGATTTTGTTAAAATAATTTTTTACTATATTTATTAAATTTGGACTAGAGAGTGAAGGGTGTATATATTTTTGAAATAATTTATAAGTTTCATTTACTTACTATTTTTTATATAAAAAATCCATTTGTTTTGATGGAGAGATTAAAGAAGAATAGACCTACAACATTATTGATATAAATTGTAAACAAAAAAGGAATATTTATGCATAAGAGTATCTTACACATTCATTTTATGTTATCTCAGATGAATAGATTTATTTATACCTTTTTTCAAAGCTTAAAATGAAAGAAAATATGAAAAATGGTTCTCTAGACCTTGTAATTAGGCATGTAGATAGAATTTGTTTAATACATTTCCTTGTTGTTATCCTATAATACTTTAAACTAACTTTAAATCCTAAAATTTACCTTAATTCACATTTTTAAAACCTTTTATTTCATTTGGATGGGTCATTTTCAAGTTATGGTGATTTTAGTGTTTTTATTGCCTTGAATAAGCCTTAATTTAAACCTAAAGTCTAAGTGTTTTTAATATCTTGATATGTATGAATAAAAATTTAATAAAACAAATTTAAAAATTAGAAATATCTAAACAAACCTCTACACAAAATTTCATGAAATATTAAGGGTTATTTTTCAATTTATGATGATTTTAGTACTTTAAAACCCTAGTTCAGGGTCTTTTGATAGTCATAGGGAAACAAACTAACTTTTATGGAAAATTCAAATTAAAAATAATATTTTTATATATTTTAAATTTTAAATGGTTATTAATACATATATCCTAATTTTTAATCCACTTTTTTCACATTAAACAATTTCAAGATGAAAAACCACTTTCTTGACTGTCAAAAACAATTTTTTTGAATGTAAAAAAACTATACTTGCATCTTTGGGCCTACAATATGAATAAACATTCTTAAAAATAAATGAATATGATGTAAATAAAAAAATAACATATACATATGCATGATATATGTTTTAAATTTAATAATATAATTCAAAAAATTGTATTCTTTCATTATTTATGGGTGCAAAACATGTTACAACATTGTCAAAAACCCTGTTTTCAGACTTATTCTTATTTTCACCAAAGTATTGGTGTTAATGGTATTGTATCCTTGTTTTATATATATTTTAATTATATTATCCATTAAATAATACACTATATTTATTCTCTCCTCATTATTTTTTTCACTTCAATCTCCTTAACTATCTAACTAACTTCTTAACTCAACCTAAGTCTTATTGATTGGATTTGACATAATTAGTTATAAATTGAGACTTTAGAGATATTAAAATAAATTTATAATACCATAATTGACCCATAAATTAATTATCATGGTGAAACCAAGCATTAAGAGATGGAAAAAGCTCCTAAAATAACTAAAATAAGTTTAAAAATTCAAATTTCTAGTTTTGGTAGGAAACTTGAAAACAAGCCAAAATGACCAAAACAATGTAAGGTGAAGCGTGAAAAAGATTAAAATATTAGATATGACATCATAAACCTATTAAATATCAAAAAAATTAAAAAAATAATAATTGAAACCTAATTCTCCTGCATCAAGCTCCTTGAGCACAAAAGCATTCATGAGCTCCTACTCATGAGGTCTTCAATGGTTTTCCCAATCAATGACCTATTCATCAAAATTTGAAGGTGATATTATTGTGTATTTTTATTCTCTATAAATATATAGGTACACCAAATTAAAATAATAAAGTTATCTTCTCTCCAATCTCTTTCACTTTTCCTTGTGAGAGTCTTTTCTCCCACCTCTAGCTGATGCAAATGAATTCCATCTTATATGTCCTCTTGAGAACATTATTGTACCATCATTTTCTTACTCTATTTTATATCCATATTAATTTTAAGAAAATACTCTACTAGTACCATGTATATAGCAGCCATCTATATAACTATTGAAGACACTCCTCTATTATTACAATAGTTGACAATAATATCTTCATTTTTTATCTCTTCACTTTGTTTCTCATATATATGAACATGTTGAACTAAACCACACTTATGTATTTTATTTTCCTTCTTCTCCATTATTTTATCTTCAAATATAATGAAACCAAAAAACTAACAAGATAAATAAAACTACCAATAGGCCAAGAATCTAAACAATAACTTATATTGTTTCGTATTGAATGACTTGAAATAATTGCAAACCTAAACCATGATTAAATAAGCCTAAATTAAAAAATTAGAGTTTATATGCAAAATTATAAAAATACTAAAATCTAAAAAAAATGTCTACTTTTATCATTCACTATTTATAATAAGTTTCACATTCAAGCATACACAATTCTAAAAATTTCCCTAAATATCCTAAATGCTAAAATTAGCTTATGAGATGAAATTCAATTGAAGTTGACATTTGGTTCTAGAAATAGAAAATTTCTAAAAATAGAAAATTCTTAAAAAAATCATTAAACATTATTTTTAGACCCTCAAATGTGTTGGGGATCAACCAACAATATGATTACACTTATGAAAGCAATAAACCGTGGAATTAAATCAGATAGATAAGTAACTAGAATCAGATAATAGCAAAGAACAAGAGATACAAGAAACCACCCTGAAAACTTGTATTGAACTCTTTACAAAAGGAATACAATTGAAGAAACTTCTTTCTTCCACACCTCTCTCAAATGCACAAGATCTCTCTCTAGATCTCTATCCCTTAAGAGCTCTCTCTCTCAAGTACAATCAACTCCAACAACCTAGATTGATACAACTTTGTACTATTCTTCAACATTCACATACAATGAACTACTACAATAATCACACTAAGCTAAGAAGATCTAATTCTACATATATAATTACAATACTTGAGCATGCACTTACAACCAATAGTTAAGCCTCTTGAACAAAGGCTCTAAAAACAATCTTACTAATAATAGAAACGCAAACTTAAGACTAAGACTTAAACTCATCATGCAAACACTCGTTTCTATCCTTGGAAATAGCATTCTGGACGCACAGGTAACCGACACCGGTTCCTGCCTGCTTGCCTGTGACCGACGTCAGCCGATCATCTACCGATGCCGGTGTCTCTTCAACTGCACCAGACCGACGTCGGTCGCTCCTGACCGACACCGGTGACTGTGTAAACCTGCAACTTTGGTAATGCACTCATATGTGAAGCTTTTAGGCTCCACACCTTAACAAAATGATCACGTTTAGACTCCAAAAAATATCAAAATCAATTTTAAAGGGATAGATAGCCTTAGGTTAGAATCAAACTTCTTGAGATGGTCATTTTGGCATGTGAAAGATCTCAAAGGGAGATACGGGTCAAAAATTATGGCCTATAGAAGGTTGGCATATTTTTTCTACATCATTCTCCTCTGGTTGAAAACAACTTAGCTCCTATGATATTGCTTGATTATACTGCTACCATTTTTACTTGTCAATATTCTTAATATCCTATTCTATAAACCAAGTGTTGTCTTCTTGATACAATCCTTCCCACTGTACCAAATACCTATTATAACTTCCCTACCTTGTGCTCATTGTCTTCATATCTAAAACTTGCACTATTTTTTATTTCTTCTTATTTGGAACCCATTTCTCCCAATTTATTTCTTCATCTTCATCACCATCATCATCTTCTCCATGGAATTCATATAAATATAAAACATTAAATACTAGAGATATAACAAATTTTTGTGGTAAACTCACCTCATATGCAATGTCATTGATTTTCTTAACAATTTTTCATGGTCCAATTTTCTTGTACTTTAACTTGTTGTATGTGCCTTTTTGAAATCTTTCTTTCCTCAAGTAAACCATCACCAACTCTCCTTCTTCAAATACCTTTTATCTTATTATGACATATATTGTTGCTTTATATTTCTTGTTAATTTATTGCAACTTTATCTTACAACTTGTTGCAACTATTGCATATGCTCTGTAAATGCTTTTTCATCACCACTAATTCGATTTACAATTGGAAATTATACCAAATCTAAAATACCTTTAAGATTTTTCCCATAAATAATTTGAAAAGGTGACTTTCCTATTTATCTATTCATTAAACTATTATAGGTAAACTCAGCTTATGATAAATCCAAGTCCCATTGCTTTAGCTTCTCTCCCACTCTGCATCTTAATAAATTTCCCAAGCTCCTATTCACAACTTCTATCTATCCATATATTTCTAGGTGATATGCACTAATGAATTTTAGCTTAATACTCATCTTCTTCCATAAATTCCAAAAATGAATTATAAATTTCATGTCCATATCTGAAATAATAGTTTTTGGAATAACATGCAATCTCACAATATCTATAAAAAATAATTCTGCAACTCTAGTGGCATCATTGGTTTTCTTACATGAAAAGAAATGAACCATTTATAAAATTTATCTATAACAATAAAAATTGAATCATTACCTCTCTGTGTGTTTAAAAATTCAAACACAAAATCCATACTCAAATCTGTCCATGGCCCTCTTGGAATTTGTAATGACATGTAAAATCTAGTATTTTGTGCATGTCTTTTAGCCACTTGACATATTTTGCACCTAGAAACATACCTTGTCACATCTCTCTTCATCTTTGGCCAAAAATACTTTTTTTCCAACAAAGCTATTGTCTTCATCTTACCAAAATGTTCGGCCAAACCACCACTATGTAATTTTCTTATTATATTGTCTCGTAAAGACCCAACTAGAATGTACAATTATTTACCTTTGAAGAGATAACCTTCTTGCATAAGATATTAATCATGAATATCATATGTACCACATGTTAATGGATTCCTTCACTTCTCAACTACCTTTTTAAAATATGTATCAGTATCATATAATCATTTAATAGCTTCAAATCTAATTATTTCACTTACCCTGCTAGTTAATAATGTTACCTTCTTACTCAATGCATCAGCTACATGATTTTATTTTCTTAATTTATGTTTCAACACAAAAGTATACCCCTATAATAAAGAAACCCACTTTACATGACTACTATTTAACTTCTTTTGTATATTCACATACTTTAAAGCCTCATGATCTATAAATAGTATAAACTCCTTAGGAACCAAGTAATCCCTTCAATGTCTTAATACTTATACAATTGCATAAAGTTTAACATCATAAGTAGAATAATTTGTTCTTACTTTATTCAATTTTTCACTAAAATATGCTATTGGATTTCTTTCTTGACTCAGCACAACACCAATTCCCATAAATGAAGCATCACAATCAACCTCAAACACTTTATTAAAATATGGTAATGCTAAAATTGGTCTTTTTATAATCTTCTTTTTCAAAAACTCAAAGCTTTCTATGGCTTCTCTAATCCATGTAAATTCCTTCCCTCTCATACAATATGTTATTGGTGCCACAATACTACTAATTTTTTTAATAAATTTTCTATAAATTTTTTATAAACCATGAAAAATTATTACCTCTATAATGCTTCTTGGAATAGGCCACTCAACAATTGCATTTATCTTTTCTTCATCCATTTTCACACCATCAACTAAAACTACAAATCCCAAAAATACTGAACTATTCTACATAAACCTTTACTTCTTCAAATTTGCATACAACTTCTCCTTTATTAACAAATCCATTACCATTCTCAAATGTTGTAAGTGTTTTTATTTAGTCTTACTAAATATCAAAATATCATCAAAATAACTAACCACAAACTTACCAATATATTATTGTAACATTATATTCATCACCCTTATAAATTTTCTAGGTACATTAGATAATCCGAATGGCATCACCATCCACTCATATAAGCCATTCCTAGTCTTGAATATAGTTTTCCACTCATCTCCTTCACAAATTTGAATCTGATAATAACCACTCAGATCAATCTTGGTAAAATATTTTCTCCTATAAGCACATCCATCATATCATCTAATTGAGGTATAAGAAACCTATACTTTATTGTAATTTTAGTAATACTCTACTATCCACACACATTATCCATTCTCCATTTTTCTTTGGAGTTATCAAAGATAGTATTGTACATGGACTCATACTCTCCCCTATCACATCTTCCTTAGAAATTTAGTAACCTATTTATTTAATTCTACATGTTCTATTGGACTCATCCTATAATCTAATTGATTGGGTAGAGTTTATTCTAAAATCAAATAAATGTGATGTTTTATATCTCTCTTCAATGGTAAACCATCTAGTAACTCATTAAGCATAACATCTGCATATTCTTTCAGCACTTTTGTTATTTTAGCTAGTATTGACACCATTTTTATTTCTTCATTATTTGATACTAATGCATAACAACAACCTATTACCTTCATATCTTGGATAAATTATTTAGTAGAGAGCATTCTTTCTATCTTCTCTTCTTCTTTAAGAGGTAATAAAACTACCTTTGTACCACCTTTCTAAAAAATGTATGTGTTCTTTGCTCCATCATGAATTACTTCCTTATCAAATATCATGGTATTCCCAATAACACATGACATGAATCCATAAAAATAACACCACACCATATTTCATTATTATAAATCTTTCTTATAGAAATTTTGATTAAGCCCCTTTTATCTATGATAACTTCATTCACTTTTTTAAACCATGAAATTCGATAAGGATTAGGATGTTTTTCACATTGCAAATTTAGTTTCTCAATATTTTCTTTAGAAACCATATTTTCATGACTACCACCATTTATAATTACCTTTCATACCTTTCCACTTGAAGTACATCTTATTCATAAATATTTGATCACATCCATGCATCACCACCTTATTTATTTTACACTTGATCTTTCCTTGGAGTGATCATGGTTCTTCTTATTATGAGATTCTCTCCAGCATCTACCGGTGCAACTTTAGTCTTTTGTTCTTCTATTTTAGCATCAACTAGATTGAATTTTGGGTGATCTTATTACCTCCTTTCTTGATCTTGATAGTGTGGACACTCAAAAACTCTATGCCCTTCTTCTGCACATCTATAACAAACATAATATCTACGTTGATTTGAAAACCATCCTCTAGCACCACCATAACCTCATCCTCTCTAAAATTCTCTTCCTCTTTATTGGTATTTAAACCTTGCCTATTATCATCTTGTCTTTCTACACCATGTGATGATTCACCTTTATTGTCATTAAATCCACCTATGGTGGTATTAAACCCACCTCATTCCCTTATTAGAAGGGATCCACCTCTTTTTGGACTAGGAGATGTCCTTCTAAAATTTTATCTATTTTGTTTTTCTTTTACCTTCAAAGATAATTGATAAGCCTCTTCAATGTTAAGTATTCTATGCATGACTAATTCATTTTAAATAGAAAATTTCAAACCATTTATATTCCTTGAATCCACATACTATTATATTTCATTATCATCCACTCATATGGAAAGCTTATAAAATTCATCTGTATACTATGATCTTTTTGCCTCAAATTTTGAAATCTTCTATATAGGGTTTATGCATAATCTATAGGAAAAACATTCTCCCTCAGCTTCTTCTCCATATTTTTCCACAAATTAATCTTCTCTTTACCTTTTCTCTATCTCTCTTTCTATAGGTGATCCTACCAAATCATTGCATGACCTTTTAATTTCATGCATGTAAACTTTATCTTCTTATCTTCTCTCGTAGTCTTCCACTCGAAGCACTTATCTATGCTATTCATCCAATTTATAAACTCCTCTAATTTTAAACTACCTCCATAATATAAAACATCAACCTTGATTCCTTCATTTATTCCTTATAAAGCCTAAACCATCCTATCTTCCATCGATGGTGGCTTCTCTTATTGTTCTTCTTCTTGGTGAACTTCTTCATCATGATCTGTGTCTTCCTCATAACCACACTATCTTCTCTACTGATTGGTGATAACCTCTATTAATTTTTTATCTTGCCTCTGCAACTCTTGTATAGTCTAGTTTATCTATACAACACCTCCTCATCCTCTCACCATTATTTACTGCTCCAAAATTTGAATTTGCTCTGATACCAAATGAAACTAAAAACTAACAAGACAAATAAAATTGCCAATAGGCCAAAATTATGAATAGTAACTTGCATTGATTCATATTTAATTACCTGAACTAATTACAAACCTAAACCATGATTAAATAATCCTAAACTTAGAAATTAGAGTTTACATGTAAAATTTGAAAAAAACTAAAATTAGTAAAAAATGTTTATTTTTAGCAGTCACTATTTATAGTAAGTTTCAAATTAAAGTGTTTGTGTATCTAAAAATTTATCTAAATATCCTAAATGTGAAAATTGGCCTATGAGATGAAATTCAGCTAAAGTTAACGTTCGGTTCTAAAAATATATAATCTCTAAAAATAGAAAATTCTTAGAAAAATCATTAAACATTATTTTTAGACCCTTAGATGATCTCATTTGGCTTCCAAAAAATATAAAAATAAAATATAAGGGGATAAATTACCTTAAGGTAGAATCAATATTTTTGAGATGATCATTTTGGCATGTGAAAGAGCTTAAATGGATCTATGGGTCAAAATTTATGGCCTCCGAAAGGTTAGCCTATTTTTTCTACATCAAAATTGAACAAACACATTAAGAGAATCAATATCTCCAAAAATTACTCCTTAAACCACTTCATCATACCTCAAAGACATATTTTTGAACTCTTCTCTACTTTTAACATGTTGTTCATGCTCTCCACTAACACCATTAGTTTCCCAATGATCCATATTATCTACCTCCAAGGATATCTTCTCTTCAATCACAACTCTAATTTTAGCTCCTTTACATAGCTACTAAACCTTTAGAATTATATCATTGTGTGCATTTTATTGAACAACCTATATATCTAATGCTTCCACAATGGAAACATGCAACTCTACTTTGATGATCTCTTCCTATACCTACAATTCTACATGGATTCTACTTTCATTCATATCTATCACATCTCTATTATCCTTCAGGAGAACTCCTTCCTCTATGGTCTACTCAAAACTTTCTTGCTCCTATAATTTCCTTTGGATTTCTTAATTCTCTTTAAGTGTTAATCTATAGGCTACTTTGTTTGACAAACTAGTTCCTATAATTAAATCCATATAATGGATTATGATCCTCATCGGTGGAAAATCATTAGGAAGCTCATCGACTGCTATATTCACATACTCATATAATAAATTATGAATTTTGAATGGAAAATCAATCAATTTAGTGGTTGTAATGATTATTTTGGGACTGGTAACCAATGCATAACTAACCTTTTCATCTTTTATCAATTGTAATATTTCTTTTCCACCTACTATCAACACCTTAATATTGTTTTTAGATACATCATTTCCATACTTTGATGGTTTCAAGGTATGATTATTTTCATCTTTCTCAAATTTATAGGTTTTATTCCTTCCAACGTGTATATTCATCCTATCAAACTACCAAGTTTTACCTAATAACATATGGCAAACATCCACAAGCATAATGTCACAAAGTACTTCATCCTTATAGCTAACAATATGAAAATCAACCATACATTTCTAATTAACTAGTACTTAATGTCCTTTTTGTAGCCAAGATAACTTTCATGGTGTAGGATGTATCAATATTTTCAATATTATTTTTTCAACCATTTTTGAATAAACCAAGTTATCTATACTATCATTATCAATGATAACTTTACAACACTTACCTTTTTATTTGTATGTAGTCCTGAACAAGGTCTTCATTAGGGATAGTTCTTCCATCTCCTTATTTGGATTTAGAAACACTCTATTCATCAATAATGACTCTACAACTTTAGGTTATTCCACATGCGATGGTGGTTTCACATATTCTTCTTCAGCTTGAACCACTTGATTGTGACCTTTAGTTATTATATGGCTTGTTTGTAGATTCATGGGGAATTCATATGACCTATGGCCAACATACATGTTACATTTGAAACATTTTCTCCAAAATACTTATCCTATGCCTCTCATTTATGTCCTTTTTCCTATGTATGAATAACCTTGTATTTTAATATTATCTTGACCTTGAGAGCTTCTTGATTATTCATTATGAACCTACAATTAAATTTTACCACCTTGTTGTCTTCTATCCCTAAAATTTTTGCCTCTTCCTCTAAAGTGTTGAGTTTTTCTTATAGCCAAATTCTCTTATGCCTTGAGAGTAAACTAATAAACATATTCCACTTGTATTTTACTTAACAAAATAATTTCATCCTAAATATTAAACATCAAACCATTGATATACCTTGTTATTTTCTAAACATCTTCTTCTATGTGATCATCTTTGATTTTAAGCTTGTATAATTTTTTAGTGTAATATGTTACACTAATATCTTTCTTCTTCATGTTTTAAGTTTATTGAAAAAGTTTGTCTAATAATCTATAGGATTAATTTGGATTTGATTTTTTCTATCATTATGTCCCATTTATTGAATTTTTCTTTACCTCTTTTCCTTCTTTCATCTTGGACACTATACCGCCAAAGAGTTGTATGTCCCTTCAATATAGTATAAATCAAACTTGACCTTTTTATATTTAGATATTTATTCATAATGAAAGTAGTTTTCCATTACAGTTATCCAATCCGCAAGTTCTTTAAATTTTAAAGTGCTCCATATACTAGAACCTTTAATTTAGGCTTAGAACCTACTCTTATAATTGCTTTTATGATTATTTATTTTGTTCTTTCTTCATATTATTATACAACCTATTTTTTAGGTTCTTCATCCCCTTTAATCAAACCACCTATCATTTACCTCTTATTTGTGAAATTTATATTACCTTCAAATGTGCTTGCAAATTTCTCATTTCTTCTAACAATATATCTCTTGATTGTCTTCTTAGACCTCTTTTAGAACCACCTTTGTCTACTCTTATAAGTTTCATATTACACTTATGGAAATTTTATTTTTCAAAAACTACTCTTCACTCTTCTTAATGAATTATATTTCTCCTTAGGTCACTTTCAAATTATAACCAAAACCTACTCTGATACCAAAAATGATGAAGAGATCAAAGAAGAATAGACCTATAAATTTATTTATAAAAAATTCTGAATAAATAAATAATATTTATGTACAATAATATATTTCACATTTATTTTATGTTATCTCAACTCAATATATTTATTTATACTTTTGTTCAAACTTGAAAATTCAAGAAAATATGAAAACATGGTTTCCTAGACCTTGTAATTAAGCTTGCAAGTTGAGTTTGTTTTATCTCTATATATATTATAAATCCTTTAAGATAAATTTAAAGCCTAAATTTTAACTTCATGTACCACTTTAAAAAAATTCATTGCATTTGACTAGGCCATTTTCAAGTTATGATGATTTTAGTGTTTTTAGTGCTCTAAATAAGCCTTATTTTAGACCTACAGTCTAAAGTTTTTAATATATTAATATTCAGGCCTCTAAAATTATTGAAAATATTTTAAAACTAGAAAAAAAATATTAACACACCTCTCCACAAAATTTCATATAATTTTAAGGGTTCTTTTTCAATTTATGATGATTTTAGTACTCTAAAACCCTACTTTAGGATCTTTTGATAGTTACAGGGTAAAAAAATAAATTTTATTTAAAATTTAAATTATAAATATTCTTTTAGGATATTATAATTTATAAATTGTTATAATACATATATTCTACTTTGTCATCCACTTTGGCACCTTAACCAATATTAAAACGTGATGAAAGACCAGTTTCTTGACTGTCAAAAATACTTTTTTCAACTATATAAAATATGTACTTGAATCTTCATACATGTAATATGAATAAAAAAACATAAAAAATAATTAATATGATTTAATAATAAAAATAAAATTTAATTACACATTATATATATTTTTAATTGAATAATGGAATTCAACAAATTATTCTTTCATTATTTATGGCTATAAAACATGTTACAATAATATTGTCAAAAACCCTACACTTTTAAACTTCTTATTTTCACAAAAATCTTAGTGTTATTGGTCTTATCTCTTTTTTTGGTCCTCCTTTTTCCTTATCCATTCACTACTCCAGTATCTTTATTCTCTCCTTTTTATTTTGCTCCAAGCTCCTTAACTATATAACTAACTTCTTAACTGCACTTAAGTCTTAACCTTGATTGAGTTAGTAAGAAATTAAGACATTAGAACTATTACAAAACATCTATAATACCTTTCTTGACCCATCCATGAATTACCATGGAAAAACCAAGCATTATGAGATGATGAAATCTCTTAAAACACCCAAAACAAGTTTAAAAATTCAAATCTCTAGTTTTGGTAGGAAAGCTGAAAACAAACCAAAATGACCAAAACAAATCAAGTTGAAGATTGGAAAATATTCAAATAGAAAAAGTATGACCTCCTAAATATATTAAAGACCAAACTTTTCAAATATAAAAACTAAAACCTAATGCTCTTGCACATGTTTCAAAACATTCCTTATTGTTTTCTTAGAGAGTTTGGTTACTTATTTTGACATTTTTCAAGTCACTTTATACATATATATCATTATTTTTTTCTCTTTTAATCATTTAAAATTCATATGTTAATATTTAATTTTTGTATTTGATTTCTAAACATCCCATCATATATGATAACATTTATCTTAGGGGTAGGCTTTTTGTTAGTGTTTATTATTATCTTGGGGTTTAATAAATTCAAAATGATTGATAATTCCAAAACCTATGACACCATTAATTACATATATTTTATATTATCTATAAAATCCATGCCTTTCATATATACTAATGAATGGACTAATGATAAATATTGTGTGATTATTGATGCTAATTCTAGAGATGAATATTATGTTTGTAAAGGAAATGGTTTTGAATATGATTATGAACAAGATTGGTATGCTTTTTTATTTGATTGGGTAAAAGAACTAGTTTTATAGGGACTAGAAACCATATTTAAAAAAATTTATAAAACAGAGTAGTAAGCCCTAAGGGCCAAAATATCAGAAATAAACAACTAACTAATTATCTCCATGGGAGGCAAAATAATAGACAAAAATAAAATAAAATAGTTTAGGAGGAGAAGCATTATGAAGGATCATTTTCCTCTTTAGTATACTTCTCTAGTTCACCCTAAGAATTCATTGAAACTTTAGCCCTTATTCATTTACTAGGTACTTCAATGTCATCTCTAGGTAGGATCATTCATGGTCTTTTTGGCACCTATTCACAAACTGGAGTCTTATTGATAAGAGTAATACTAGGTATTTTAAGAGGAGGGGTCTCCACCACCATAAGTGTTCCTTCTCGAGGAACCTATCCACCTTGTTAAAATGGGTGAAGGATTGAACCATTTTGTTAGCTTATCTATTCAGGGTGTTCCATTCTTGTATGAGTCCTACAAGATTCAATTTGGCCTTATGTAACTTATTGTTGAAAAGTTCCAATTAATATTTATTATGTTTTATGTCCTCTACCAGGTAAAATTTACCCTTTCTAGTTGCATCCCTAGATATACCCTCATCCAGAAGGATTGGTTTGGATTTGGGGATAATTAGTTTCAAAAGGAGGTCATTAGTAGATCTTTTGGATAAAGGGCTAGTTGAGGGGTACTAGCTGATGGTCAATAGGATCCTTGGGTAGGATCTTTAGGAAGTCCTCCTCATTGGAGGACCCCAAGATGAACCTCCCTACCCTATAGTTTTTTTCCATGCTTCACTAGAATTATTATGAGACCTTGGTGTAATAGAGGGTTGGCATCATTAACTTGGTGGGAGAGAGTGTACTCTCTAGAAAATTTAGTACATAAAAGGGGAGACTAATCTTATACCCCTAAAATTGGTGTAACAATGAAAATTGATGAGATAAAATTAAAGTGTTCTTACCTTCAAGTGTCATGTATTTCATGACTTGGAGGCACACCTTGGTCCATTGACGGGAGAGGTTATTATGGGGGAAACCTTTCTTGTCTATTTTGACAATATAATTAGTGTATAGGAACCTCTGAAGCAACTCTTAATGTTTTGACTAGTCTTTATATGCCTTCATTCCATTGCATGGCATGCCTGTAGCTTCTCTGATAAAATCCTCTGACTTATATCTTGAATCCTCTCATCTCCACCACTCTTTCATTCTATCTAATGACAAAATCCCTCACTATTCTTGCACCATCCTCAATTATCCTTGATA
Source organism: Torreya grandis (assembly GCA_037957365.1). Taxonomy (NCBI): domain Eukaryota; kingdom Viridiplantae; phylum Streptophyta; class Pinopsida; order Cupressales; family Taxaceae; genus Torreya; species Torreya grandis. The sequence goes on along the minus strand of JARHVA010001963.1, from coordinate 1,679,173 downwards.
GCAATTCATAAATCCCAACCCACTAGATCTTATTCCATACTTTCTTATTGCCTTAGACATAGGAATAAGAGGTTAGTTTCAAACAATCCCTATCACCCCCCATTACCATAGTTCCTATCGAACTAAGTATGTAGTTTGGTAGGTTATACAAGTGCTTTGTTTTAATGGTTCAAAAAAATCTTGAGGGGCACACTTATTCCCACCTTTTACAATAAATTTGACTCATTTTTGCATAATGATGTATCATGAAATTTTAAATCCCTCTCTTATGGAGAGATGTTCATGTGTGTGGCTTCCCAATCATCCTAACTCGATGTACTTTCATTCTTAATGGCTAATGAGATGATTTTGGGGATTGGGCAATAATATTGGTATGTTCTTAATGCATATATTTAAGTATTAGAAATAAAATATGATGTTTAAATCAATTATCCTACTCCTTATATACACTCTATTTTTAATCAATCACTATAACATGAGGAAATTAATTATGAATTCGATAATGCAGTCATTTATGTTTTTAACATAGTACTTAAGAAAGACGATAAAATAGATCAATGGATAGATGATTCATATAAGGATTCTTATAATTTTTTACCTTATAATGATATTTGTAAATGCAATGATGTTTTTAGTGATACATAAAAAAATGGTATTCCTAGTTCTTCTCTTGAAGTGAAATATAATGGTATTTCTTCCTTTCTAGAAATGAAAAATGATTTTGTTATTGTAAAATAATATGATGTTCCTCATTTCCCACTATAAATGAGATGTGATAGTATTATGTCTTCTCTTGAAATGAAATGTTATATTATTTATTCCCATTTGAATGAGTCTTCTATTAAAAAAACAATGTCATACCATTTCTATGCCTTATGTATGAAAAATGTAATGATGATTCTAAGTTATTAAATGATTTATCCATAGAGTTTTATTATAATAATTGAAATGATGAAAATATTTAAGATGAATCTATTACACCTATGTTTAGGATATATGTTCAGTTAAAACCAATGAATAACTTCTTCCAAACCATTGGTATCCCTACTAACCATATTATTTATATGGTGCATGCCATAGGTGAGCTTCAAGATCAAGTTACTTATCTTAATTTACAATCTAAATAATATAATTCTAGTATGAATAATAACATCATCATATGTAACATGAATCATACTTAATTACAATTATCAAAAAGAATTTTTATGCCTAAATTTAAATTATTTTATGGCCATGGATATCCTATTAATAATCATTTTACTAAGTATGTAATTTATTTTGGGAAATGTTCAAATGATGAAATAATATTAATAAAATCATTTCACAAAACTTTAATAAGAGAAGAGTTAGTTTTTTTTTTTTATATAGACTCCCTAATGGGTATTTATCTTTATTTATAAAGTTATATGAATATTTTTAATCCAAATTTAGTAATAATAAGGTTACTACACTCACTTTGGAACATCTTCAAATCTTACAAAAAGGTCACAATGAATTTATTGAAGATTATGTTTTATGATTCAATAATATGTCACATTTTTAATGTATCAATCCTTATATTTAGAAAATAAAATATATTTATCAAGGTTCTTATGTATCCACTTAAGTAAAGATCATTTAACACTATTATCCTTCTTTTGAGAGGATTTACATGGATATTTTCACCTATGCCTCTAATCTCACTTATGATTAACATAGGTCAAAATCTTTAAGTGATATAGGTGCATATTCACCTAAAAATGAAGCTTCAAAAAAGGAATCCAATCCAATTCCATCAACATAAATTATAATTAAGGTAATTAATAAATACAATAATAAAATTACATGGTTTAAAAGTGAAAAAATAACATGATTTTTCCTATTCTACATAAGAATCAACCAATTAATTTGATAGTTTCAGAGATCAACCAAGTGCTATTTTATAAAAAATAATTAATAATAAACTAATAAAATTAAATCCTAATTATTTTCACCCTAATAATGCCTTGAATGAGTTGGGTAAATACCATTTTGTAAGTATAATCATATTACTAGGCATAGAGATAAAAATTGTTATGCATTGTAATAAAATCTTTAAAAAATAGTGAATAAATGGGTTATTAAATTTGGTATATTTAGTATTAGGTCAAAAATGTCCATATTTATACATTATTATACTACTCATTATTTAGAGGATGATATATCCAAGGATGTTTCTCTAAAAGAGACAAAAGCCACTTTGTCTTTTATGGATTCTATTACTAGGAAAAGATCTTCTTCTAGATCACATTCTCCAAGGATTGATAATACACAAGTGTGGGTACCAAAGATAAATCAATAATTTAAGGATAAATAAATGGAAAAAGTAAACAACATTACATAATAATATCACTAAAAGAAACCATTCCAGATTATCATGGGATAGATGCCTCAATAGCTTTCAAATATATATTCAAATTACTATAGTGTAACATTATTCTCGAGTGGTTGGCCATAAGATTTTTACACAACTCATAATAATACTTGTGGTAATTCCATAGGTTATCTATTATACATACATATGTTTTCCTTTAATTATATATAATTTAAATATTGTATCCATATGACTAAAACATGAAAATAATAAAAATACATTAATCAATTAAGTAAGATGTGTTCATATGATTTTGAATGTGATCATTATTCTATCCATTGGCTTTGATTCACATGTACCTATTATATTAATTAGTTATCCTAATATAGAAAATCTATCCTATGATAATGTACTCTTCGAAGTATCCTCACCCTAGTACACATTATTTGTGCCACACTAATTTTTCACTATTGCATATGGACTATTGATACTAATTATGTTCTACATTTAGTTTTCATGATCATATACATTTATGGATACAAATTTATGAGGATATAATCAAAACTATTTTCATCTCCTCCACTTCCATCATAATATATTGAGCTCTAATGTTGTGATTCAAATTTATACTAGTGGCATATTTTTTTCCTTTTCCTTTCTTCACATCATTACACTAGGTGCACATCATAACTTGACATATGCTATGAATTATTTGGATACATACACTTGGTATTATGTTAATACATACCCTTGTTATATATATATATATATATATATATATATATATATATATATATATATATATATATATATATATATATATATATATATATATATATATATATATATATATATGAATGTGATCATTATTCTATCCATTGGCTTTGATTCACATGTACCTATTATATTAATTAGTTATCCTAATATAGAAAATCTATCCTATGATAATGTAGTCTTCGAATTATCCTCACCCTAGTACACATTATTTGTGCCACACTAATTTTGCACTATTGCATATGGACTATTGATACTAATTATGTTCTCCATTTAGTTTTCATGATCATAGACATTTATGGATACAAATTTATGAGGATATAATCAAAATTATTTTCATCCCCTCCACTTCCATCATAATATATTGATCTCTAATGTTGTGATTCAAATTTATACTAGTGGCATATTTTTTTCCTTTTCCTTTCTTCAAATCATTACACTAGGTGCACAACATAACTTGACATATGCTAATCATAACTTGACATATGCTATGAATTATTTGGATACATACACTTGGTATTATTTTAATACATACCCTTGTTATATATATATATATATATATATATATATATATATATATATATATATATATATATATATATATATATATATATATATATATATATATATAATATTTTAAAAAATAATTAAGCATCATATTTTTTGTTAGCTACTACATTAATTTATGTTATTTATCACATGATTTGTAGATTACACATAAATTTTTAAGACACACATGCATTTCATGGTATATATGAGTGAGTTTTAGGACATATAAGGTTATACATGATACGTTTATGTATAATATTTTATGCCTATTTTTTATACCCCTACAATTTTTTGAAAATTCATACTCCTATCTGCCATAGTAAAGAACTAGTCATAAAATCTAAAACTATATTTGGCGACTTGAGTTAATTAGTAGTTTTATGAATAGACATGGTTTCAATTGAATTATTTGATAATGTTTTTTTTGTGAATTCATATCTATATTATAGTGGTTTTAAAAAGCATTTATGGTTGAATGAATAAAATTTACACGCGTGCGCACACACCCACCATCGCCCCCCCCCCCCCCCCCCACACACACACATCATCATCATCATCATCATCATTACTAAATGTTTATTTTTAGTCATGAAATTTTAGTGGATAGAGTTGATCAAATTGTAATGATTAATTCAGTCATTTTAATTTGAAATGATAATTTTCAATATGGTTTTATCAAAATTAAAGGCATTTAATGATTCATCATTCAGTTAGATCATTTGAAATGCAATTATAAGTATGGGCATTGATGCAAAATGTGTGATGTCATAAATGGAATATTGGTTTAAATATTTAAATTCCAAGATATTATGATTCTAAAGATTATCAAAAAATCCTAAAGATTATCAATAACCCTAGAAGGGTCCTATGTATTAATCTAAAGGTTATCCTATTCTAAGTGTTCAATATAAGGTGGTGGACACAACAAAGACTTTATCATGGACATGGGTCACTATTTTATTTTGAGAATCTTTTAGAAATTAAGTTATGTTTTTATTTTGTTTAATTTGATGCTCATGTTATTAAAAATGCTAAGGTGGCAAGTCGGCAGTTTAACTAGTAAGTTTATTAGTCTAGTTGGTAATTGGTTTAATGAAAAGCATGTTGGATGCTTTGATATCTTGGTGAAATTAAAGGTGGTTTAAATTAATTTAATGAATTAGTACATGCATTAAACTACACAAATTGGTAAGTGATTTAGTGATGAATATGGTCATGACTAAATTTTAAAGCATTGCTAAACAAGTTAGCAATAGGTTAATGGCACACCTTGATTTGAGATACCAATTAGATGCGAGTACATTAGCAGAGGAATTTAAGGTATGGGGTTTAGTATATAAATAGCTTTCTTTTTAATTTTGTTAGTCATTTTTTAAATATTTCAATAGAAGCGATAGTCTACTAGGATAACTTAAAAAGTTGCATATGGAAATTGTAGATGAGAAGTTATAAACCAACATTAACAGGTATTCCAATGATGAAAATGAATAGTTTTCAAAGGGATAGTGATATTTTTTCATTATGTATAGTTTTCATGGAAGAAACTATGTTTTGAGTTCTATGTTATTGATTTTGGTAAATTCTGGCAACCCAAACTTTTTTTTTTTAATTTTCTGCATGCATGAATTTTTAGTGATAAGAAAGTGGAAAGATCTCTAGATTATCATTATTATATTCTACAACATAGATAACTAAAAGTGTCTTTCAATTTTGATATAAATCCATTCATATTGGTTTTTGAAGTTAAATATGGTGATATGAGGATTGTCAGTTGAGAAAATAAAGCATTAAGTGTAATCGAATAGTTTTTGAGAATGAATCCTAGAGATTAGTTGTGAAAATGTGATATTCTTGTTTTAGGTTTTTAGTTTTGATGATTAGTTGGTTATAGTGGAGATTTTGGTCATATTAGTTTTTATTTCAAGGACATGGTTTCATAGATACATGAGATTTAGTAAAAGAATGACTTCAAAAAGTGATCTTTTTGGGTATAGAGTGAAGACATTATTTTGTTAAAGAATTTTTAATATATACATTTTTTAGGACATGCAATATATGATTTTATAAATCATTTGTTTATTTTAAAGATATCCATGCATATCTTTTAGGTTTTTATTTTTTAGGTCATAAGTTGAAGATAATGAGGAAATTATTGATAATTTTTGGAAAGCTATGATAAGTTGTTTTCTCAATTTTGAAATGATGATTTGAAAAGGGTATGACTATGTCAAAAGTTTGTATTTTGTGAAAGGATTATGTAATAATTATTTTTTATGGTTTGGATTCTTTACTAGTTTATAAAATACATGCATTTCATATTATTATAATGGAAATTCTATCAAAATTTTCTTTCAATGTTATGGATTGATTTTCAATTGATAAAAAATATGTATGGTTTACAGTTTGAGAATAATACATTTATTGTATATTTTAAGATGGCATTCGTATAGTGAGAATACAATGCAAGAAGTATAGGCAGAATATTTGAAAATAAAATTATGATAATATAATATTATTATTTTTTCAAGATTTGAACATTATATATGACACAGTCAACATCTTTTAGATGTTGATAGCTGGAAATTTTTATAAATGATTGGAAGTTTAGGATATTGAAACACAATTGTTATTTTTGGGTGTATGTATGATATCTTTAGAGTTTAGTCAAAAGATAATCAAAATTTGAATATATTTTAAATTGTATCTAGGATGTTAGTTTGGGATAAACCATAATCAAATAGGGATAATGATAGTATAAGTTTGGAGAGAAATAATTATATAAATATGAATCAAGAGGCACCTAATAGGTAGATTCCTAGAGGAGGTTTTAGGGATAGATGGTTTGGCCCTAGATATGCCAATAGAGGATCTAGAATGTCTATTCATTTTGATGCCATCAACCCTAAATTTTGAAATGTGTAATAGTTTTCCATTTAATCCTAAAAATCATAGGGTAAATAGAGGTTTTTATGGTCATATGTTTAGATATAAATCTCATTATCATAGTATCTCTCCCCATATATTTAAAAACAATCCTCATTAGTTTCCTATTAATTCACCCAATCAAGAAAAAGTCAATGAGGTTAATCAACCAACACAACTAGCCAATGAGATATCCCATGCAAAGAATTTTGTGAATCTTGCCTTGCCCTCTTCTTCTAGTCAGCCTATACCACCACAAAAGATACCAAATTTAGGTAGATAAGTTTAGAAAAACCAATTTATGTCATACATCCAACCACTTTTAGGAAACATTCAAATAATCAGGATGAATCAGATACTCCAATAAAAATGAAAGTTGTGAAATGAGTTAAGTTGGAGATAGATGATATTAAAAGTTGATGCAGAGCTCTATATGTCCTCTGCCTATAGCATGCTTTGAATCCTTCTTACTCTTTCTCATGCATTCAATCTCTTCAATTTATTATACCTTCTTCCTTGACCTTATTGTTAAGGTTTCTCAGAACTATTTTGGCCCCCCCCATTTTTGTGTTAGCATTATAAGATTGATTTGGTAGATTCACACATCTTACATTCTTGCTTTATTGCTTTCATTATATATGCCTTATTATTCCTTTTATCATAGTAAAATTTGACCTAAAATAAGATATGGGCTATCTCAATTTTGAAGAGGTTTCTTTACATTAATTAATGTTTAAACAACTTCTAATTTCCACCTAACTAGTTCCCAAATCCTCTCTCCACAACTTTGCCACCTTATACTTCACTTTAGTAGCCCTTTTTTTTTTAATTTCACAAAGTATGAAAATGTACAAACATATATAAACAAAAAATTACCTAATACTATTACCCTTTATCATTTAATAGTCTTCCACAAAGTATAAATGCCTAATTCAATCTTTAGACCATATTGTAAAACACTTTTAACCCCCTGCTTAGGCTTATTAGGCCACTGCCTAATTTTTTTACACACAGTCAATCTTAGAGGTATGAATATGTACTGAATAAATTTAAATTATTCACCATATATTTATACACATTCAACCCTAATTAATTACCAATTTTGGTATTATTCTAATGGTTGAAATTCTTTAAAACTAGGTTTTCTTTTTTGAAACCCTAACACAAGGTTTATGATTTTTCTGTAGGCCTAAGGGGGCTCAAATTGAATTTTAAGAGTATTAAGAAAATTTTAAAACTTTAAAAAACATTTAAAATTATCATATATTCTATTGACACCTTCCCTATGCTTTAATTTTGCTTGAAACTCTCTGAATCATACCAAGTCTCAAAGTTCACAGTGGTGTCAAACATAATCAATCTGTGCAAAGCAAAATATAGGGCTAACAACATAGTTATCTGACTTGAGGATTTATTGAAAATTTCTCTAAAATTTTCATACATACTTTATCCTTTCAACATTACATTCATAATCCACACAATAAATATATAGTTCTCTTCTTAACATTGTCTAGCCAATCATAAGAAACACAGAGTTATACACCTCAAAATAGGGTTTCCAAAATGCATACACTTGCTTCACATTTTAAACACTCCTTCTTGGTTCTAAATTATCCTAAGTGTATTTATCCTTTTTATTTTATTCTCACTAATTCCTCTTCACCTTTCACACATATGCTTGAGGTCCAATACTAAGATATGGACTATAAAACTAGAACACATGCACATAATATTATTTGAACCTTTGTATTAGCTAAAAAAAAATCTTATAGATACATGAAGAACTAGTTACTCCCATAAGATTCATGAACATACAACATCTTGATCAAAGAAAAATATTTCTTTAATAATTTGAAATTGTAATGAACACATCCAAGGATATAATCATTGTCCTACAAACACCTTTCTACATGAATTTTAAACAGTGGTTCAACAATAATAGGGCTTTCAATACATCAACTAAAATCATAAATAACCTCAAAAGGATTACATGGAGATATATATGACATCAATTAATACTTGTTCCAATTTATTTATTTTGATGAACATTCATTGACTACCATCATGACAGAGCATAAAATTTTGTTTCACCTTTCCTTTCATCTATACTCCTACCTCTCCAAGGCTTCAATACTAAATTTTTTTTCACAAAAACTACCTACTAATTATCTAAAAGACTCACTAATAATATTTTAAGCCAATAATTGGTTACATAAACAAGAATTTACCTTACACATATGCATAACTACTTTTAACAACTACTTTCAAAGGGGTTTACATTCAATATTTCTTGGTTTTTACCACCTTTTTCATGATCATATATGAATTAATTTATAAACCTAACCAAGACTCTCTTAAGGGCCTAAAACAACATTTTAAAACTCAGCCTTCCTTGCCAATACACAAAAATGTTTCAAAACACACTTATACAATTCAAATTTCCAAATGCCCAATTTGATGAGAAAATGCCAGAGGGCCAACTAGTCACACTTTAAGACTAATGTAATGACTCTAATATATTATAAGGAATGTTTTAAGACTAAACACACCTATAAAAGACCAAATTGATATCATTTCTTAATTTCCCTACATCATACTCCCAAGGGAGATAGAAATTGATCTCTAATGTAATTACTGTGTTTTCTTCTTTTTATTACAATTCATGATTTTGGGATCATCTTTCATTTCTCTTTCTCTTTCATGCTTCATCTACTCACTTTTTATTTCATTATTACCTTAATCAAACACTATTATACTTTTCTCATTCCCATTCTTATTTAAATCATCAATTTGCACTTCATGTTCATTCACTCTTGAAGTCTTCCCTCTATCATAAGGGATGTAGATGCACCACACCACTACTTGAACACTTATACTTTTAACTTCCTCCATTTTTAGCATCATACCTACAACCAATAAAAAAATAATTTCTTACTCACCTGCTAACTCAATGAAACTCAAGCTTCCATAAGGCTCCATATCTTCAACTTGTTATACTTCTACAATCATTATTCTCTTGTTATGTTATTGGTCTTCCACTATGAGGTCTTCAATTTATCCAACCTTCACTTATTATTCATTTATTCTCATCTTACCATAAAATGGTTCCTTTAAGGCTACCATATCATTATATAAATTATCAACACTCTTTTATACAAACTTGTAATCAGATTCTAAATCTTTGTTCATCAACAATACCTCATTTTCCAAGCCTTATAATAGGATTCCAAACTAATCTCTTTATTTTTTATCATGTTCATCACATAACTAGTTGGCAATATTTTATTATACCTCATCTAAACTCACCTCATTTGCTTCAAGGTCTTGTTCAACTTCTTCCTTTTGTTCACTTGATTGTCCTTTCAACTAAAACTTTTTCTTTTTTAATTTTAATTGCCTAGATAACAACTTCTTTAGCTTCCTTTCCTCTTTCATGGATTCCATCTTCTATTTCTTCACCTGTTGCTTGATTGGCCACTTGAGTGGCTTCTTCCTCATCACCCATCCATATAATGGGTTTCCCATTTCTCTTATCTTCTCTATCATAGCTATCAATTTATCCATCTGCTACCTTTTTTTAGCCATCTCTTTGTCCATATCTATTATCTTCTTCATGTCATCTTGAACCATTTTTTTCTTGTGGTATCTTCTCTCATCAACTAGGCCCTATTTATTCTTACCTCTCTCTTTCCTCATCTCCTTTAATATGTCTAAGAACTCTTTGGCCTCATCTAGACCTATACCTATCTCTAACAGGCCTTCACTCACTTACCACATCTTAACCATTTACTCTCTCTCTCTCTCTCTCTCTCTCTCTCTCTCTCTCTCTCTCTCTCTCTCTCTCTCTCTCTCTCTCTCTCTCTCTCTCTCTCTCTCTCTCTCTCTCTCTCTCTCTCTCTCTCTCTCTCTCTCTCTCTCTCTCTCTCCTCACCTAGGAATTCTCCTCTATGTTGAAGCTCACTTATGATCTCTTATTTGAGATTTCTCAATAAATCTATCATTCAATGGCTCAGGGCTACTACCATTTCTATTATTTCATTAACAACTTATCACTTTTCATGAACAAATAAAAAACATCAATTGAAAACAAAACATAACTTGTACCTTATTTGTTGGATTTTATCCTTTCCTTTTCCCATGAATATTTAATGCTCTAATACCAAATGATGTAGATCTTGATATGTCCTCTGCCTATAACAAGATTTGACTCCTTAATCTTTCCCATGCATTTAATCTCTTCAATTGCTTGTACTTTCCTCCTTGACCTTATTTTTAAGGTTTCTTAGAACTATTTTACCCCCACTTTTTGTGTTAGCATTCTTAGCCTGATTTGGTACATTCACACATCTTAAATTCTTGTTTTCATTCTATATCCCTTATTAGTCCTTTTATCATAGTACAATTTGAACTAAAATAAGATATGGGCTATCTCAAGTTTTAAGAGGTTTCTTAACATTAATTAATGTTTAAACAACTTATAATTTCCACCTAACTAGTTCCCAACTCCTCTCTCCACAACTTTTCTACCTTACACTTCCCTTTAGTAACCTTTTTTTTTAAATTTCATAAAGTGTGAAAATGTACAAACATATATAAACAAAAAATCACCTGATACTATTACCGTTTATCCTTTGATAGTCTTCCATAGGGTATCAATCCTCAATTCATTCTTTAGACCATATTACAAAACACTTTTAAACCCCTTGTTTAGGCTTATTAGTCCACTGTCTAATTTTTTTACACACAATTGATCATATAAGTATGGATACGTACTGAATAAATTCAAAGTCTTCACCATATATTTATACACATTCAACCTTAAAAAATTACCAATTTTGGTATTATTTTGATGGTTGAAAAGATTGGAAACTAGGCTTTCTTTTTTGAAACCCTAACATAGGGTTTATGAGCTTTTTATAGGCTTAAGAGGGCTCAAATTGAATTTTAAGAATATTAAGATAATTTTCAAACTTCAAAAGACCTTTAAAAATTCCTATCTAGTCTATGGCATCTTCCCCGTGCTTTGATTTTGCTTAAAACTCTCTAAATCATACCAAGTCTTGAAGTTCATAGTGGTATCAAACACAGTCTGTGCAAAGCAAAATATAGGGTTGAAAACATAGTTATCTCACCTTAGGGTTTATTGAACATTTCTCCAACATTTTCATACATACCTTAGCCTTCCAAAATTATGTTCATACTCAATGAAATAAATCTAAAAGAAACACAGAGCTTTACACCTCAAAATAGGGTTTTTAAAATACATACACTTAATTGACATTTTAAACATCCTTCTTAGTTCTAAATTCTTCGAAGTGTCTTTATCCTTTGTATTTACTTCTCACCAATTAATCTTCACATTTCACACATATGCTTGAGGTCCAATACTAAGATTTAGACTATAAAACCATAACACATGCATAGAGTGTTATTTAAACCTTTGTATTAGCTACAAAAAAAAACTTCTAGATACACGAATTATTGGTTAGTCCATTGAGATTAGTCCCATAGGATTCATGAACATACAACATCCTTCTCAAATAAAAATCTTTCTTTACTAATTTTAAATTCTAATGAACACATATAGAGAAATAATCATTGTCCTATAAATACCTTTCTAGATGCATTTTAAACACTATTTCAATTATAACAGGGCTTTCAATACTTCAACTACAATCATAAATAACCTCAAAAGGATTACACAGAGATATATATGACATAAATTGAGAATTATTCCAATTTATTGATTTTTATGAACATTCATTGATTGCCATCATGGCAGAGCATAGAATTTTGTTTCACCTTTCCTTTAATCCATACTCCTACCTCTTAAAGGATTCAAAACTGATTTTTTTTCACAAAAACTACCTACTAATTATCTATGAGACACACTACTACTATTTTAAGCCAATACCTAGTTACATGGATAAAAAATTACCTTACACATATGCATAACTACTTTTAACAACCACTTTCAAAGGTGTTTGCATTCAATATTTCTTGGTTTTTGCCACCTTATTAATGATTGTACATTAAGTAATTTCTAAACCTCACTTGGACTCTCTTAAGATCCTAAAACAATACTTTACAACTTATCCTTCCTTGCTAATACATAAAAATGTTTCAAAACACACTTATATAATTCAAATTTTCAAATGCCCAATCTGGTAGGAAAATGCTGGTGGGCCACCTATACACACTCTAAGACTAATGTAATGACTCTAATACATTCTAAGGCATGATTTAAGACTAAATTAACCTATATAAAACCAAATTGGCATTATTACCAGATGCCCCTACATCAAAAGTGATTTGAGAATGAAGCTAATTCAGTTTCCAACAGTAGAAAGGAAGTATAATGAATATTTTAATGAAAAGGGTGAACCTATGATTGAAGTCCTATCTGATTTTGATGACTCTTGATCATTAGATTGATACATTCCACTTTAAAGTTAAAGTTTAAGTTCATAAGACTTAAGTACATTTCAGATTTTGATACTTTAGTTATAATATATTTTGAAGTGTAATTTTATATATGTGCCTAAATATTTTTGAATATAAGCATAAGGGAATTAATATAGAAAATAAGTTCATTTTACTTTGAAATATCTTATTATTTATTTAAATATTTTATTCTTATTATTATTAGTTGATTAAAGCGTCCCCATCCATTAGAAAATACCTAGTCTATTTTTAAATAATTGATCTCTTAATTTTTTTTAAAAGTCTTAAATAAATCTTAACTTATAACTATCAGTATTAATTGATTTTTAAAATTAAATTATTTTAATTTAATAAATAACTAACTAAGGTTAGTTACAACTTCTTTTCAACCAATTTTTAAGTATAAAAAGAGATGAACGACTCATTTAAAGGGGGGAACAACATAGGTATTGAAGACTTATACATTAGAAAGTCAATCATTTATCTCTCTCTTCTATGCAATTTCTCTGAGATAGCATGACTTTTGCAGATAGACCAATATTACTTTCTCTTATGGTTGAGTATATTACTTAGGTAATGTAGGTATATCCAATTTTATATTATCATTTATAGCGGATTATTTAAATTTTGTCAAGTTTAACATCTTTCAATGATTGCTTCTTGCAGTCCTATATGCTGAATCTAAGTATTCAATCTAAATAATGATGAAAACATTGATGCTTATGATATTCATTGATCTAATTGATTGTGAAAGTTATATTTTAAATATATTTTATAAAGAAGATGTTAGTTTCTCAAATAAAAATGATTTATTTCACTAAGGCAACTCTCTTTATTGAGATTCACATGTTTTGTTTATATTGTATTTTATTTTGACTTTAAATTCTAATTTAGTTTAATTTAATTTTAGATTAGTTTCTAATTGTTTTAATTTTTATTTATATTTTAGTTTAGTTTTTATGAATATTAATTTACTTTCTTAGATAGTTTCTATTTTATTTTGATTTCTTTCTTTAGTTTATGTAAATTTAGTGTTAGTGTTAGTTTCAGTTAATTTTAGATTACTTTTGTTTATGTTCTAGATTATTTTAAATTAGATTGTTTTAAGCTTTCTTAATTCGTTTATTGTCCTTTTATTTATTTATTTGATGTTTTGTTTGCATTTTTTTAAATTGTTGAGTTCTATTTTGTTATTTGATTATGGAAGGCATGCTTATGGACTAATATATTTTTTTGACTTCATTTTACCTTTGTACTTATTGTTTATTGTCTTGATGTTTACTCAAAATTTAAAATAACAAAACAAGATATTATTATGAGAATATATTTTTTACTGAATCATACTTATTTCCTCTAAGAGATTGTCTTATTCATAGGCTCTCTTTGTCAGATAAGATAGATTACACATTCATATCTAGACTGATTCATTATTTGATAAGTGAATTTTTAAATTATAATGAAATATGTTATATTCAATAGCCTATTTTTTATTTCTTAGAACATTTAAAAAAATCCTTCGCATCTTTATGATCATATTTAAATATTTATTACCTTACCATTAGACTCATATGATTCCAACATAACCTCATGATAGATGAAATGGTTGATTAGTTGATGAAATATTTTTCATCATCAAAAATTTTGGTGAATCTGATGGGGATAAATCTTAGAAATTTTATTTATTGAAAGTTGTATTTTCTTCTTGATCATAGTATTTGGAGGAAAACCTCCTATTATCCAACCTAAAATTAATATTGTTGATGATCAAGTTAATGTTACTTTTAATTTAACTCATTATGCATGGTGTAATCATCCTCATAATATTTAACATGGCATAAAAATGATAAAAAATAAGAATAAATTGTAGAATTTGAGATAGATTGGTACTCTAATATTACTTGTGAAACTCAACAAAATGTTTTAGATATAAATAGAGAAATTCAGAAAGATAGAGCTAGAGTTTTAGTTGATAATCTTAGACCTAGAATTCATTTTCTTTTTGATTCTCATCGATTTGATGATTTAGTTATGCCCTCTAAATCTATAGATATAAATTTTTAATTAAATCAATCTAATCATATTTAATAAAATCAACCAATTCATATAGAAGAGACTGCTAAAATTTCTAATGGGGGATCAAGAAAAATAGAGGATACATGATATGATTCGAGATCTACAAGACAATAGAGATCATGATGATGTCACTGAAGATGAAACTAGTTCTGAAGCTGACGTAGAAGAATAAAGATCATTAAATCCATGGATTTATGTAAATTCATTAAACATTCAAAATCACCACTTGGAAAAAGATTGAAGATTGGCTAGAATTATATTTTGGAAACGTTAAGGAAGATCTAGATCTAGTACATGATCTTATAAATTTTTCTCTTGATCTAAATAAAATCATATATCATTTCATTACTATATTTACTGAGTTACGTAAAAATATTTTATATGACCTTAGACCTTCTAAGAAATTATCTAGATTTTACTTTTGTAGTGATTTACCGTTGAAGTATAAAATGGCCTTAAAGGATAGAGACGCTACAAAACATGATGAAACTTTTAAAAATTTCATTGAGTATGAAAATAATATTAAACATATTGGATTTAAGGATGGGTATTCTACAAGTCTAAATTCAAATAATGCAAAAATTTTAAAAGTCATTTAAAGTCTAGGAAATGAACTAGTCATTGTTAAAATACAATTGAATGATAAACCTTCTTCATCTAATAGAAGCATTATTGAAAGTAAAAACTAAATAAGTTGCTCGTTACTACAATGTGTGTGAAATGGATCATGATCTAGATTCATGTTTTGTTGTTCAAAAATTTAAAAAATTTATTCAAGGGAAAGATAGTATATCTATTGATTTATCAGATAATAAAACATGTGTGCTCTTGATGATCCATCATAATATGAAAGTGTTTTTATTGTTAATACTAGAAATAAAGATTATAATTCTTATCAAAATAGTAATATAACAAATAATTATTCTTATTTTAAAGATAAAAGGAAAGTAACTCAAAATAATTCTTCAAGTAATTCATTTGATAATTTTTCTCAATACATTCCTTTATCAATCAGCTATAATAATACTCACTATCAACATTACAAGCCTAAGAATTATACTTAGATTTGACAATTTGATGCTAAATATTATAATATAATTAATGAGTTATCTATAATTAAAGATGGATTCTCATTATTATAAGAATCTAGCCTTCCAGGATAGCTTGATAAAATTAATGAAGCTATTAAAAACCCAAATTTCAAAAATGAGGTAGACTTACAAGAAGAAGATAGTAATGATCGATCATCTATTTTTGCTCAAAGTTATGATCCTCTTACATATTATATACCTCCTTTTTAGTTTCAATCTAAATTACTAATAAAGTAATCCATAATTATATCTTAGATATAGGAGCTTCAAAGAATATAATGCTCAAATTTATTATAGATCAATCATGTATTTATTGTGAAACTAATAATAAGAAGCTTAATAGATTTTATTCAAGATAACCTAAAAGTTGTGGTAAGTTTTGAGACATAGTCATTAAAATTATTCAAGATGAAAGAATTCGGTGTATGACTAATGTCTAAATTTTAAACATTCTTAGTAATTAACTATGCTATTAGGAAAAGATTGGTCAAAATTGATAGGTGATTTTATCAAAAAATATATCACATGGTTCCTATAAGTAATGATATTGCTTTCATAAAAAGAAAATATTGGTATAGTAACCAAAAAATAAGCATGAATAATTCTTTAAGAAAAATATTTTATGGTCATTATATTTTGATGAAGGTTGTTCTCAACAAGGAAATTACGATGAAATTTATTTAATCTCTCTTGTTAGTAAGAAATTCCATTATTCTTAGAAATTATCATTTAACATTAATAATACAATAGAGTTTGAAGCATTATGTTTATGTTTGGAAAAAACTATTGAACTTAATATTAAACATTTAGAAGTCTTTAGGGATTCTAAATTAGTTGTTATGCAAGTTCAAAATTTTCACAAAACTAATAAAACTCATCTACATCAATATACTAAAAAAGTTTGGTCTTTACTTGAATATTTTTAAGCTTTCAATATCACTCACATACTTAGATAATATAACAATAGAGCTTATAAGCTTGCTAATTTTGCATCTAACCTATCTCTAAGTGAAAGTGAACCAATCATAAACTTCTTTTTCTTTTTGAAAATTTTTGACCTAAAATTTTAGATTTGAATGATAGTTGGCTTGTTTTTAGTTGTGATGAACACATATTTATTTACTAAAGTTAATTATTTTAATCATGATTATTATATATTAAATTATAAATATTATCTGTAATTAAGTAGTAATAAATTACCTGTTGGTTTAGTAAGTTTGGAATCTATGTTTACACCTAATAATCAACTTAAAATTTATAAAATATAAGAACCTTCCTAGAGAAGTATAGGTGAAACCATTCCTATAAATTTAGGTACATAAGAAGATCTTAAATATGTGTATTTAGAAATTTAAGTTATTGCTAGTGAGAAGGTGAAATTCATTAAAATATTCAAAGAATTTATTGATATGTTTGCTTGGTCATTCAAAGGTCTTAAAGGTTATAATATTGATATTATTAAACATGATATACCTATAAAACTTGGTATTAAACCTGTAAGATAGAAAATACAAAATATTGGCTCTTTGTTAGAGGACACCATTAACAAGTAACTAGATAAAATGATTAATTCTAGTGTTATTTTTTCTATAAATTATTTTAAATGGGTAGCTAATTTAGTATCAATTATAAATAAAAATGGTGATATTAGACTATGTGTTGATTTTAAATATTCGAACAAGGCTAGTGTTAAAGATAATTTCTCCCTACGATGTATAGATCATATTTTACAACAATTTGTAGAGTCAGAAATAATTTTGTTATTAGATAGATTTTTTAGTTACAATCAAATTTTTGTAAATCCTAAAGATAGACATAAAACAAATTTTACTACTCATAGAGGAAATTTTTCTTATAATAGAATGCCATTTGGATTAATGAATGCAGGATCCACTTTTCAAAGAGTTATGCATGTTATATTTGATGTCTTAATTGGCATTGTTATTTATATGTATCTTGATGATCTCATTGTTCATTCAAAAAGATGTAAAAAGCAATTAGATCATCTTTGTAAAGTTTTCACAAGATGTAAAAAATATGGTATTTCTTTAAATCCAAAGAAATTGATTATTGGTGTTACCTAGGTAAATTATTAGAACACATCATTACTAAATATGGCATTTTCATAGATCTTAAATGTATTAAAGTTAATAAGTAATTACCACCTCTTGAAGATCAATCTAGTTTATGGGCTTTCTTTGGTATTTTTTTTTTTTTTGAAAATTCATATCATATGTTGTTGATAAGTTTAATCTTTTGTAGTAACTAATTAAGAAATATAAATATTATAATTGGGATGAAGGTGTTGATTTAGCATTTAATAATATTAAATATGCCATTACATATGGTCCAGTACTTGCTAAACCATATTTAATAAAAACATTCATTCTTTATGATAATGTTATTGAAAAATCAATTGGAGTGGTTATTACATAGGAATTTGAAAATAATGATAAAAAACCAATTGGTTATATGATTCAAATTTTATAAGATGTTGAAATTATGTACCCTCTTATTAAGAAAATTATTTTCTCATTAGTTTCCTCTTTAATCAAATCTCATTATTTATTGATAGGAAAAAAAAATAGTGTGATCTAAAATACCTATTTTATCTTATCTTTTGAAGCAACCGACCATTCAAGGAAGACTTGCAAAATGGATATTATGAATTCAAGAGTTTGATCTCAAATTCAAAACTTCAAAGATAATTAAAGGTAATGACTTGGAAAAACATCTAGCTAAAAATGCTTCTTCAAGTATTAATATTTTGCTCTTGTTAGTTGATGATAATTTGTATGCAAAGCCTCATTTAAAGACCATAAATATTTATGATTCTTCTAAAATTTTCAAATTTGGTATTTAAATGAATGAATGAGATTGTATGCTTTCTGAACATGGTCGGTATCATAACTTAGTCTTTTATTTTCAAAATCAATCATGTCCTGATAATTTTGATAAGAAACAAAGTCATTCTTTACTCTTAAGATATTTACATTTAGATTTATTAGAATATTTCTTATTTTTATCATAATAAATATTTGTGTTTTATTAAGGTGATTTACACATAATCAAATTCAAAAAGTTTTTAGACATTTTCATGAATGAAATTAGGGTCGATATTATGCTAAAAAAATTATAGATTATAATATTTTATAAGTTGTTTATTATTGGAATACACTATTTCAAGATGCTTATAAGTTAGTTCATTCTTGTATGCCGTGTCAATTATTTTTTTTGTAAAGATACATTACCTATAATACCTTTAAATCTTATGATACCTAAAAACCCATTCATGAATTGGGGTATTGATTTTATTTTAGATATACACCATCTTTCATCAGATGGTCATAGTTATATATTAACAACAATACATTATTTCACTAAGTGACCTAAGGCCAAAACACTTAAAATTTTTGTAACAAGTGAAGTAATTTTACTTTTATAAAATTAGGTTTTCTCTGGATTTAGATTTTTTTATGAAATCATATTTGATAATGGTCCTCAAATTATTTTGAATGAATTTCTAGATTTTTTAGAGAAATATTATATTATAGATAGTCATTCATCTAAATATTACCCTCAAGGTAATGGTCAAGATGAGTCAAAAAATAAAATTTTAATTTAAAATTGGCATCTTAATTTTGTAAGTCTTATAAGATGATAGAACTATTGTTAAAGTGGCAACTAGTTATTCACCCTTCATGTTGGCATATGTATTTGAAGCCACTTTACCAATAGAACTTTAGATTTATTTAACTATAACTACTTTACACTATGTTTTTGAAGATACTAATTTGATTAAATAAATATTACATCATTTAACAAATCTTGATGAATCAAAAGTAATGGCTTTACAAAATTTGGAAAGAGCTAAACAAAAATTTAAAAAAAAAAAAATTGATAAGAATGTTTCTAATAAAAAGTTCAAAGTTGGTGATTTAGTTTTATACTATGACAAAGCTCATGAAGAATCTTAGTAAACATCATAAATTTGATTCATTATAGCTTGGTACTTATCACATTGTAAATGTACTTAGAAATAATGTTTCTCATTTGAAATATCTTGATGGGAATTGGTTATGTTATCTAGTTAATGACCATCATTTAAAATTGTTTCACAATTAGCTTCCTTTAAAAAAATTATTTTATTTAACTTATTGCTTTCTTTTTGGTTTTGTTACTTCTTTTCTTTTTTGTCTTGTTATGTTGTTTCTTGTTTTGTTTTTTATTTTCTTCTTGTTGTGATTTGTATTTTATATTTAAAAACATCAACAAGTGTCTCAAGGTGGATGAAGTTTTCATGTTATGGAGGAAGAATGCAAAGATGTTTCAATTCCACTATAAGTATTACTTATTTTGGGATATTATTCTTTATAAACTCAATTTTATTTATAAATGAATAATATATACTAAGTTATAACTAGTTGTCAAAGTAATACTTTATTTGAAGATATTATATTTAACGTATTTGTATTTATTTGTGCATCCAACCTGAACTTCCCTATTATATAATTTCTTTTCTTCGTGTCATGATAGTCAAACATCTCATACCTTATTGAAAATTATTATAAAAGGGTCTGTGCATAGGATTTTTGAGAACTGATTTACCTAGATCACACTCTCAAAATTATTATTCATACATTAGAATATTTTATTTCTACTCAATTTCATATTTAAAATTGACTAGTAAGGTCACTAGTGTTATGCTTTTTTTTTTATACCCCTACAATTTTTTGAAAATTCATACTTCTATCTACCATAGTGATGACATAGTCATAAAATCTAAAAACTATAGTCGGGGACCTAAGTCAATTAGTAGTTTTATGAATATACACATTTTCAATTGAATGATTTGTTCATGAAATCATATCTATATTACAATGGTTTGGAAAATCATTTATGGTTGAATAAATAAAACTTATATATATATATATATATATACATATATATATATATATATATCATTACTAATTTTTTATTTTTAGTCATGAAATTTTAATGTATAGAATTGATTAGATTTTAGTGATTACTTCAGTGGTTTTAGTTTGAAATGATAATGTTCAATATGGTTTCATCAAAATTGAAGGTATTTTATGATTCATCATTCAGTTAGATCATTTGAAATGCAACTACAAGTATGGATATTGATGCAAAATGTGTGTTGTCATAAGTGGAATATTGGTTTAAATATTTAAATTCTAAGATATTATGATTCTAAATATTATAAAATAATCCTAAGGATTATCAATAATCTTAAAAGGGTCCTAAGTTTTAATCTAAACGTTATCCTATTCTAAGTGTTCAGTATAAGGTGGTGGACAGAACAAAGACTTTAGCATGGACATAGAGTCATTATGTTTATTTCGAGGGAGCTTTTAAAAATTAAGTTATGTTTTGATTTTTTTTAATTTGAATATCATGTTATTAAGAATGCTAATGTGGCAAGTTGGTGGTTTTAGCTGACAAGTTTATCAATGTAGTTAAAAATTGATTTAATGCAAAGCATGTTGGATGTTTCAAGATCTTAGTGAAATTAAAGGTGGTTTAAAGAACTTTAATGCATCAATACATGCCTTAAAATACACAAATTGGTAAGTATTTTAGTGAGACCAATCAGATGTGAGCACATTAGGAGAGGTAGTTAAGGCATGAGGTTTAGTATATAATAGCTTTATTTTTTATTTGGATAGTTATTTCACAAAGCTCATGGCAGAAGTGATACTCTGCCAGGATAACATGGAAAGTTGTAGACAAAAATTATAAATGAGAAGTTATAAAAAAACATTAACAGGTACACCAATGATGTAAATGAATAGTTTTTGGGTATAGTATGAAGAGATTATTTCGTTTAAAGAATTTTTGATATACATAATTTTTAAGACATGCAATATATAAATTTTTTAAATCAGTGGGTTATTTTAAAGATATCATCATATATTTTCTAGGTGTTTATTTTTAAGGTAAAAAATTGAATATAATGAGGAAATGGTTGATAATTTTAGGAAATATGTGATAAGTTATTTTCTCAGTTTCAAAATCATGATTTAGAAAGGATACGACTATGTCAAGTTTGTATTTTGTGAAAGGATTCTGTTGACATTATTTTTGATGGTTTGGATTCTATGCCAGTTTGGGAAATACATGTTTATAATATTATAATGGAACTTTCATCAAAAATTTCTTTCAATGTTATGTATTTATTCTTAGTTGATAAGAAATATGTATAGTTTACTGTTTTGAGAATAATACATTTATTATATATTTTGAAATGGTATTTGTACAGTGAAAACAAAATGCAAGAATTATAGGCAAAATATTTGAAAAGAAAATTATGAGAATATAATTTTATTATTTTTTCAAGTTTTAAACATTATTCATGACATAATCAGAATCCTTTAGATGTTGATAGCTAAATTATTTTATAAATGACTAGAAGTTTAAGATATTAAAACATAGTTGTTATTTTCAATTCTATGTATGATATATTCACTATTCTTAGTTTATTCAAATGATAATTATATTTTGAATATGTTTTGTATTATATTCACTAAAGAGATTAAAAAATGTAATATGGTTTTAGAGCTTACGGTGCAATAAGTTTGGGAGGGAGCCTATGGAATAAGAGAGGAGTGGTCTTGTCAAGGAAGAGTGTGAAGCACTTGGTTGAGAGCCATGAAGAGAATTTATTTTATATGACTAGTGGGAAAGCCATTAATCAGAAGAGAAGCATCATGAGACCTATCTCAACAAAGGAAAAGTGGTATGATGCAACAAAATAGGTTCACAGGTCCATTTTTAGTTTTTTTTTTGTTTTCTACATGGGCTATTTCTATTCAATTTGAAAAGTAACTAGATTTTTATTTAGGTACTATTTTTGGTGAGTTAGGGGTCTAAAATTTTCTGTTTTTTTGAGAGGAGATGATAGAAATTGATGGAATTTAATTTTG
Source organism: Torreya grandis (assembly GCA_037957365.1). Lineage (NCBI taxonomy): Eukaryota > Viridiplantae > Streptophyta > Pinopsida > Cupressales > Taxaceae > Torreya > Torreya grandis. The sequence goes on along the minus strand of JARHVA010001963.1, from coordinate 1,656,041 downwards.
CTGAGTATTTCTCCCAGAATCTGGATCTAAAGTTTTGTAGGTATGCTAATTTTTTGATTGAATGATAACTTTTATGAAAATTTTAATCTAAATTTTTATTATTTCAATTAATTTTAATTTTTTAATTTAAATAATTTAAAACTTTATCTTGTAAGGGTTATTGGGGGACCTACTGGTGACTAATTATCTTTAAAAATTCTAGAAGGTAAACATTTTACCATTTTTTTGGGTTTTTAATTAGGATGTTAGCAAAGAAATAATTTTTTAAATTGGAATATTATCTCTAGATAAAATTATTTTTATCTATTTTTTGGTGTTTTAAAAAATGGAAAATTTAAAATTTCCCAAACAATGTGGTGTTTTCTGTTAAAAACTAGAGGTATTAACCAGTTTAAGATTTGAATCAATGGGTAAGAGGAATTTTATATAAAGTCATTATAACTTCTCTGATATATTTATTTTTTAGAAAAACTAGGTTAAAATGCCTAGTTTACAAGACCTCTTGTTATCAGATTCATAAAAATTGATAGGCCAAAATTTCAGTTTTGGAGTCACAAGGTTTTGACAATATGTGAATATGAAAATCTTGATCAAATAGTTCTTGATAAAGAATAAAGGCCTACCATAGGTACCAATGAAAATGATAAATGCCATCATGAGATTGTTATGTTTTTAAAACTATCAGTAGCAGATACTCTAATCTCAAAGGTCAGAAATGTGACCATAGCATCAGATTTATGGAAAATTTTCAAAATATCAGGCTTCTAAAGTTGGTAGGGTATTATATTTGAAGATTTTATTTTTGCCACTAAGATTCAATAATTTGGTTTTATTTTTGAGTTTTTATTATAGATCAAGGACATTAGTGATCAACTGAAGGTTGTGTAAAACCTTGTTGATGAGCAAGATTTGATTTATCTAGTTATGTAGAATCTTCCACCTTTATTCGAGTCATTTGTGGAGTCCTTGCACATGATTACTGAGATGCAGACTTTTAAATTTGAAAAATTGTCCATATTTCTAGTGTAGAAGGAGAGAGGATAGGAGAAGATGATGTTGTCTACATCTACTTCTACAGAGATTATATTCTTCATCAAAGGAAAGGGTAATAAGTTTGGTAAAACTACTATTTTTCCTATAGATACTTCACAAATAAGTGGTTTTAATAAGATATCTAAGTGTATATTTTTTTACTATACGCAACTTGGTCATCTTAAGAAAGATTGTAGGAAAAGATAATAGGATATGGCTAACCCTAGAAAGAAAGCTCATCATGTGAATGTAGCTAAAGGTGAATGTGAGGAATCATCTCCTAATTTTTATTTCATGGATTTCAATGGTAATTTTATGGTGGATAAAACTTGGTACCTTGATTCATGGGTATTTGGCCATTATACATGCCATAAGGACTAGTATGTGGAATTTGTTGAAAATTATAGTAGTGGTGAATCTGTATCTTTGAAAAATGGTAAAACCTACTATTGTCATTTAGATTTTCACCCTTTGAGGATATGTCTTAGTTTCCCTCATCCAAGTGGAACAATTGAAACACCTATAGGCTTATCGATAGCCATAAATAAGGTGAATATCTAGATAGGGCTAGCTCCCTTGATGTACCACTTGTATACCAATACTACACCTAAAATTTGTGAGGGAAAAGAGAGAGAGAGAGAGAGAGAGAGAGAGAGAGAGAGAGAGAGAGAGAGAGAGAGAGAGAGAGAGAGAGAAAATTGAAAGAAAAATATTCTAAGGGAGGTGATACACCAAAATAGTTTATGAATACTAACTATTTGCATGTTCCACATGAGAATAAGGGACGAACTTAACATACACTTCTTTAATCTACATCTTCTTACATCAATGTTACATTATGAGGTTGTGACGAATGTTTAGGCTAGGAGGACTAGAAAAGAGGCCTAAAATAGAACTATTTTAATATACTAACTAAATAAACCTTAACACATCATAAAACGCTTCACATGCCCTCCAAGAATAAACTTTCTAATTATAAATAGGTGAGAAAATGAGACAATCATGTTAAGGAAACAAGAGTCATCACTTATGAAAAATCAAACATTACAAATGAAAACACTCAGAATAGACATGAAATAGGTATAAATAAGTATTCTTACTGATCCATGGTATGAAAATGACTAGGGATTTTCCATACTCAAGTGGAACATGTGTTACAAAGGCCAAAATGGCTAGTTCTTATGGAACTTAAGAGATAGAGAAGAAAAGTGAAGCCCAAATATCACAAAGCCACTTTTTAATCTAAAAAAAGGAGTTACTTGTGTATTATAAAATAATTTTAAATGAACCATGAAATTTCAAGAGGCACAAGTGTCCATACAAGGCATGAAATTCATGAAAAGTGGCATGAAACTTCTTGTGTTGACTTAGAAAACTACCTTCATCATCCACATCTATTTAAACACCCAAAAAATTATTACGTATAGGTATGATGATTTAAATTAATGTTAAGTATTTTATACATTCCTCTCCATAAATTGGTTGTATTCTTGGTCATATGGCATTATCTAGAAATGAGTTACCACCATTTGCAATCTAAATAACTCTTTTTTGATGCACCCTACACACTTAACCTTTAAAAAGGCATAAATTTTCTATGAAAATATATGTAAGGGAGTGAATTATATTTTTAAACACCCTCCATGTATTTATAGGAATTAGGCATACCTTAAAATTAGCTCACTTGAAGTTTTCCACCCTTCTCACTAGCATGTCCACTATGCCAGTTTTGACTGGCTGAGATGAAACTATTGGTATGAACACTTAGGATTTTTTACAAGGAATTAAATTAATATATTAAGTTATTAAAATTATATATCTTCCTCCCAAACTTTATTTCATCTCTTGAATTTTCCTAGAACCTATATAATACATAAAATAGTCAAAAATACCCTGATTTGTACTCCATCTATACAATTCCACATAGTCCAAAAGGATGGGGAGGATATTGAGAATTTTTATATAACCTAAAATAATTTTCATGGTTAAAATGTTCCATTATAGTATATTTATAGCTTTATCTTCCTAATTGGGTCACTAGCGAGGGTTTTACAAGGGTTTAGGCCTATTTACCATCTTTAGTTTTGTTCATAACGGTTTCACATTGAATTTGAAAAACAAAATCTACAATAGTAGTTTATATAAACATTTTCAACTTATCCAATATTATTATTTCACCATTAAAAGCATGAAGAGAGATATGAGCACTCAAAGTGCTTATTTGAACTTGTTTCTTCCATTTGCATAGGCCTGAGGTTTCCTTAAGCCCAAAATTGGCTTTCTTTGTGACCTATTATACATCATAGTATCTTATAAACATCTATATACATCTTAAAAATATGATTAAATATGGTATAAATCTCACTAAGGGCTGGAAGTTAAGTTGAACCCCTCATTGGGCTTTAGGCCTCAAATAGTCATGTCTGCCTACTTGGCACTCCAAACTATTATATTTGGTTTCATACCTCTAATAGATGTTACTCATGTTTCCTTAGATGTAATTCAGCATTCCAATCCTCCCTTTAGTGTCCAATAAACTCCTTGTCCACCTTTTTACCTCTAAACCTTAAGATTGTAGGGTTTGCAACCCAGGGGAGTATCCTCTATCTAAGATAAAATAGAGAGTATTTCCCCTATTATCCTAGACAAACTACTCATTTTATGAGATTATAAAACTCATATATACCTTATATACCAATTTTGGGCTCTTATTCTTATTATTTGACCTCCCAAATTCTAAAAAAACCAAGATAGATTATGTGTAAGGCAAATTGTGTGCAGGCTTCTAGCATGTGGAATGTGTTTGCTTGTTTGGAGACCCTCCCTTTACTTTATTTGCATTTTAAAAAGCCTATATAGAAATTTATGGTCATGGTAAACATTAATTAGGTTTATTCATCACTTAAACTCTCTAAATACCCCTTCCTATCCTTAAATTCTCAAGATTGTATGCATAAACCTGACTATGTTTTGCTTGTTGGCACCATACCTATAGGTGAAAATGGATTTTTAATATTTGAAATCAATGTATAAAACCTATATATAGTCTCTTAGGTTCATATTACACCTATTTATACTCATTTTTTCACTTTTCCTAGCCTAAATCATCCCTTAGACACCCTTTCTTAGCTCAATATCACCCTACAGTCACCTACAACTGATTGTATGGAGTATTATAGGTGGCTTCTCTCCTTAAACTTGTGTTATATATTTCTTATAAACTCCTTAAGATATTTTTAAATAATTTTGATTTATATTTCAACTACCAATATGATATCTCCATGCTTAAATATCACTTCATGATTGGGTTAATAGCTAATGTCTATTGTAGGTACACATTATGAGAGGAAAGAACCCTTGTAGGTGCTTATGAGGATAAAACAACTAATTACCCTTTATAATGATATTTTAGGTCATTAATGTCACTTTCACCATCTGGAAACATTCACATATAGTGTCATAGTCTATTTTTGAACACTGGGTGAAAGAAGGTCTCTTTTGGATCAAAATTGTAGGTGATTACTACTTGAAATTCGTGTATGAAAATGCAACTTCAGACCTTCTAGCCACCCTCATCCCTTGGTCATTTTCCTCACAAACATTTCATAGTTTTTATTTCATGTAGGGGCTACTAGGAAAACACATTTAGACGCATCAAACCCATTAACAACCTTACCATATGACCCTACTAAAATGGCCTAAGTACTCTATTATGTACTTTTAGGGAAAAGAGCCATGAACACTATCGTTTTCCCTTAAAATGTGATCCACACTTTCAACTACCAATTTGACACTCTAAAAGGTCTTCCATGTTTAATACCAATATTAGGGCTCCCAAGAAGGTTTTCCCATTTCTCCAATAGTCCATATGGCATCTAAGCCTTTTGCTAAGACCAGTTGTAGGTGGACATTTTCATGCATACAAGTAGTGGATATTTTGAATGGTTTCTCACTCCTCTTGAGACTATTTAATAATTCTCCCATCACTATTAGGGTACCAATATCCATTTCCAATGTTATGGAAACCTCTAATTATACTATACTTTTCTATGAGCATGTTCCCAACATCTGACTATAGTCACTTTCAAATGCAGACAATGATTATGAGGATGGATAGTGTGTATACATTTGAACTTCAATGGGTTATCCAATTGTATTATTCACACTCTAAAGGGTCTAAAATTAATGTCTATGCTTCCCTTTTAACATGACTATGACTTCCTCCATGAGAGCACCTGTAGGTGTGTATGAGCTATTATATGACTGTGTGGGTAAATGTGTATAGTAGTCACAATAACTCTTCAATAACATGAAAGGTTTTATTTATTGATCATACCATGAGAACATGTTAAACATTTTATTACCTCTACCATAACTCCATAAATGTGTTTTAGGTATTTTCACACTTCATTTGGTTGATTGTGTATGATAGTCTTTGAGTAAATTGGTTGCATAATGTTGTATGACTGCACCTTCATGGAGTATTATTTGGAATAATGAACTTGAGAAGGTAAAGGAAATTTATAACACTTCAAAATCTGGAAATGAAACTATCATAACCATCTAGAGCCATTAACAAAGCATGAAGATCCAAAAAATGGTAGAAACCTTTTTTTATCCCATAAGAGACCAATCTACAAACTTGAGGTGATTGGATCCTAAAATCAATTTAAAAATTGAAAAAAGGATGAGTAACCTATGATAAGAGAGTACAAGACCTCTATAATCAATCCTAGTAGCTAGATTATATGAAATTTCTTAAACCAAAGTAAAACCTATAGGGTACATAGATTAGCAAGCAAAATAGATAGTCTAACTTCTTAGGAATAGTTCATAAATATAAATCCACCATTACTCTACAAAAAAACATAAAATATAATTTGAATAATTTTAGAATACACCCCTAAGATAATTTTTCTTGAAACCTTTTTTGTTGATCGTACCAAGTACAAATCTGAAGGCCATTCTTGCTTACCAAGCCTAGTGGTAGGAGAGATATGCATTTTTCTTCATTTCTTTGAGCTTCTAATCAAAATGATCACCTTAAAAAGTGTATGGAATACCAAGGGAAACTCTTGAAATGTCATAAATTATATGAGGCCGTACAATTCCATACAACTCATTAAAACTCCTCTCTTCTCCAATAAAATTACCCTTTTTCTGAGGAACCTACCACTTTTTAGTTAGGAATAGTTGAATGAGGCATAATGGGACACATGGCATGTGACATAGCCTTTTTTAATCTTCAATCATCCCAAGAAGGCCATAAAAGTCATTAAATTCCCCTTTTTGACATCAAAATGACTCCTAAGACTAAAAGGATTAAAATGACTAAGGACCAAGGCTAATATAACAATAAATGACATCAATTAACCTATAATACACCTCATGACATAACATTATACCCATAAACACCTTTAAAATCAAAAAATTTACCAATAGGGGTCCTAATTTAACTTGTAGGATCAAATTTGGTCACAAATTAGTGACTCATAGGGGTAGTATGTTTGCTATACTAACTTGACTAGTAGCCTTATCAATCTATTAAGATTAGGAAGTCATTTGAAATTTGAGATAAATAATAAGACCTTTTACCATTGGCCACATGTTTTGACCTAGATAAGATAACTAATTACCTCAACCACTCAAAATAAAGGACACACACAAGCAAAGCAAACACACTAACAAGACACATACATGTGCTCAAAGAACTTAGGGAAATAAAAAAGAAAAAAAACTATGTATAAATAAAAATCAAGCATACCTCCCTCTTGGATCAAAGGGCTAGTTTGAAACCTTCTCTACTTCATGACATGAAGGATTTAGTGAGACATGTAGGTTTTTGTATTTTATCATTGATGCCTCCATATTCTTCACGGTGTTTGCCAACTTTATTGGCATGAGGTTCAATGAAAACCATGTAGCTCCATACAAATTGACAAAGTAAAAGAACTCCTCTTGTATCCAAATAGTCTAAACCTTCTCATAAACTTGGTCCTTAATGTGAAATTTTGAAAATATGACAGTCCTCTCAACCTTGACATCATTATCCATGTCTAAAATTTCTTATACACTAGCATCATCTAATGGATTTATGATAGTAAGTTCTTGACCAGTAGAATGAGATTTATATTTATGTTTGATTGAACACTCAAAATCATGTTCATTAGACTCATCAATAAACTTGTCATCAGATGTGTAATCTTTTAGAGGAGAAAAATCTTTACCCAACGTAGCAAATTCCTTGTATATGGCATTAGACATCTACCATAAATCTTCTTCCCCATGAATGTCATATTCAAGAGTTATTTCCTCTACCTTTGTCTCATGACACTCTCTTTAGACTTCCACTTCTTGAAGGATGACTTGAAATTGTTCTCCATCCTTGATAACACATTCATCTTTATGCTGGAGATGTTAATCCATAACTTCATGATTAGACATGGAGTCTTCATCAAATACCTCTCTTCATGTCTTGGCCACATTCCTCATGGATACACATCACCTCAAAAATGGAGGAATTAGAATCTACTTTATGGACACACATCCCTTAAAATATGGAGGTAAAAACTTGTGTATTATCCTTTTGTTCACCAAGGGGAGTCCCTATGGTGATTTATTTCTCATAGTTACTCATGAGGTATTCTTGATCAGATATGAATTGAATTTTCTATTTTTCACTTGATTCTCTCAAGATAGGATCTTTTTCAAGAATGGATGGGGTGGAAGGATGATGTATAGGCTCATGGATTCGAGGTGAGGGAGCTATAATATGAGATGTAGTGGAAAGTGAAGGAGTTGGAAATGAATTGTGGGATGAAGGGGGAGTGAATTTAGGAAAGATAAAAGCACTAGTAAGTTCATAGGGAAGTGAATTCATGGGTTGATTAGAAGGATAAATACCTACATAATTAGGAGTTGCACCTTGCAAAAGATATCCTTGTGTAAAATCCATGAAAACATCTAATTTCATATGATAATACTCATAGGAGTAATCTTGAAGCTGATAGGCATCATGGTAAGAATGATGGGGCTCATATTGGGACTGATAGAGAGGTGTTCCTTGATAGGTTTCTTGGCATCCTTCTTCATAAGGTTGTCCAACAACATGGTTTACATATGGAGAGGGAAATGAAGGGCTATAAAGCTTCCATGGTTCATAAGATTGATAGACATTTTGATAAGACTGTTGAGGGGTAAAAGGTGATTCATAGTAAGGATGATAAGAATGTTCATGATAGGAGTATTAGATATAACTATCCATATCAACCTCATATGTCAAAGGAAACACAAAAAATGATCAAAGTTTTCAAATAGATATACCTGGGCTACTTAAAACTAGAAGTTATCATTCAGAGTCACCATTGGTGTTAGCTTACTTGCTTTTAAAAGTTTATTAGAGGAAAAACACACCAAAAATATTTCCGCTCTCTTAGACCTTGATCTCAATAAGCATACTAAAAAATATTGTCACTTATATTTGCAACCTTTGAGGATATGTCTCAGCTCTCATCATCTAAGTGGCATAATTGAAACATTTATAGGCTTGTGGGTGGCCTATGAATGAGGTGAATCTCTAGATAGGGCTAGCTCCCTTAATGTACCACTTGTATACCATTACTAAACCTAAAATTTATGAGGAAAAAGGGAGAGGAAAAAACTAAAATAAAACTATTATAAGGAACGTGATACACCAAAATATTTTATGACTACCAACCAACTGCATGTTACACATGAGAACAAGGGACTAATTAAACATACACTTCTCCAATCTGCATCTTCTCACATTAATGTTACATTATGAGGTTGTGATGAATGTTTAGGATAAGAGTACTAGACAAGAGGTATATAATGGCAATATTTGAATATAATAACTCACTCAACCTTGAAACATCATAAAACACTTCACATGCCCTATAAGAAGAAACTTTCCAACTACAAATATGTGAGAGACTGGGATAATCATGTTAAGGAAACAAGAGTCATCACTTATGAAAAATAAAAAATTCCAAATGAACACACTAATAAAAATCATGGAATAGGTAAAAATTAGTATTATTATTGATCCATGGTATGTAAATGAGTAGGGCTTTTCCATACTCTTGTGGAGCATGTGTTACAAAGCCAAAATGGCTAGTTTTTATAAAACTTGAGAGAGATGTTAGGTTGTGGAGCTAAAAGCTTCACTGATGCAAACAGGAGAGGAGGTTGCTGAGGGTTGCTAAGTTGCAGAGAAGTTGGGGTCGGTCTGATCAGCCGACGTCGGTAGGATAGCAGAGAGAAGCAACCGACGTCGGTCATATATCGGCCGACGTCGGTCACCTCCAGGTAGATAGGGACCGACATCGGTCGCCTGTGTGGTTCGACTGCGAGTTAATTACGGGCAGTTGGTTAACGAACCAAGTGTTTGCATGGTCAGGGCTAATTATAGACTAAGAGCTGCAGATCTAATTATTGTAATTAGATGTCTAATTATTGTTTGGATGAGATCTATATAATAGACTCATGGTTGTATTGGAAAAGTGTTCTAGTTTGAGTTGAGCAAAGTTTGCTCCTTCTGTGTGTGAAGTGAGTAAGGGTGTTCCTCCTAGTTCCCTATCAGTGCCAAGCTTGTTACTGGTTGGAGAATCATAAGGACTTGGTGAGGCAAGGACAAGGGTTCTTCAGGGTGTAGAGTGATCTACATGGTAAGTAAGATCGTTGATCTGCAGGTGTATGTGTGTGCAAGGTCAAGGTTCACAGGTGAGCAGAATCATTGTTTGATTTGCAGGTGTGCAAGATCATATAGACAACAACACAATAGGGAGTAGTATCAGGCAGGATCTACTTGGAGTACAGGTGTGTACTCGGATAGAGCAAGAGAGGAAGGCAAGGGAGCTCCTTCCATAAGTATGGTCTGTTGAATTGCAGGTTGTTACAGATTCATGGGAGATCTAATTGAAGTACCTTGAGTACTTGTGAAGCACGTGGAGTGCTTGTGGAGTGCGTGGAGCACTTGTGGTGTGCGTGGAGCATGGGAGGTGAACACCAACTCTGTATTTGAGTTGGGTGTTGGGACCTGAGAGGGAGAGCTTTGGGGAGAAGAATTACTGTTCACTGGAGGTGTGGGAAACCTCTGTAAGGTGGCAGAGAAGAAGTGGGATCTTCTTTATTGTAATCTTTTCTGTATAAAGTGTTAATACAAGTTATGTATTGTCTCTCATATGCTGTGTTATTCTGAATTCTAGTTACTTGGTGAATCTGGTTATTTCCGCATATTATAGTTGCTTGGTATTTGGTAATCAAATTGTGTGCTTCTGGTTTATTTCCTGACAAGAGAGAAGAAGAAGGAAGCCCAAAGGTCACAAAGACACTTATAAATATGATAAATGAGTTAATTATTACTTTTAAATTAATTTTAAATGAACCATGCAAGTTTAGGAGGCACATGTGTCCATATAAGGCATGAAATTCATGAAAATTAGCATGAAACTTCTTATGTTGTTTCATAAAACTACCTTCATCATCCACATCTATTTGAATTTACAAAAAAATAATTAGGGATATGTCTAATGATTAAAATTAATGTTAATTATTTCATACATGCCTCTCCATGCACTGGTTGTAGTCCTGGTCATTTGACATCATCTGTAAATAAGTTATCATCATGCATAGTCTAAAAAATTCTTCTTTCATGCACCCTACACACTTGGCCTCCAAAAAGAAATTATTTTTCCATGAAAATACATTTGAGGTAATTAATTACATTTTTCAATACAATATATCACCTTATAGGCATCAATAACACCTTAAAATCAGCTCACTTGAAGTTTTCCACCCTTCTCACTAGTATGACAACTATACTAGTTTTGACTAGCTGAAATGAAGCTATTAGTAGGAAAAATTAGGATTTTTTATAAGGCATGAAATTACCATATTTATTTATTAAAAGTTTACATATTCCTCCCAAACTTTATTGCATCTCTTGATTGTTCCTAAAACCTTCATAATGTATAAAACAATCAAAACTACCTTGCTTTATACTCCATCCATATAATTATGTACATTACAAAAGGATGGGGAGGATCCTGAGGGAGTCTTCTATAACCTCAAATCACTTTCATTGTTAAAATAGTCCATTAGAGTATCTTTCTAGCTTCATCTTCTAAATTGGGTCACCAGTAAGGGTTTTGTAAGGTTTAGGGCTATTTACCCTGTTAAGATTCATTCATAAAGGTTTAACATTGAATTTGAAAAAAAAACCATAAGATTAGTGTATAGGACCCCTATCAACTTTTCCAATCTTCTTATGTCCCCATGCAAAGCATCAAAAGATATATGAGCACTCAAAGTGCTTATTCAAGCTTATTTATTCCATTTGCACACGCCTAAGGTTATCTTGATCCCAAGAGTGGCTCTATTTGTGACCTATTATACATCCCAATATCTTAGAAACATCCAAATCCTTCTTATAAATATGATTATATACTATGAATGAGAAGTGAATTTGGACCTCCCATTGGGCTCTAGGCCTCAAATATTCCTATTTGCATACATAACACTACAGACTATTCTATTTGGTTTCATCCCTTTATGATATTTTCCTCATGTTTAATTAGATGTAATTCAACTTTACAAATATCCCTTTAGTGTCAAATAAACTTTTTGTCCACCCTTTTGTCTCCAATCCCCAAGAGTACATGGTTTGTAACCTAGGGGAGTACCCTCTATATGAGAATAAATAGAGGTCACTTACCCTATTCTCCAAATAAACTACTCATTTTAGGAGCTTCTCCAACTCATATAGACCTTTTATACCAATATTGGGCTCTTGGTCTTATGATTTGGCCTCCTAAATTCTCAAAATAACAAGATAGACTATGTGGAATGCAAACTATGTGCACTCTTCTAACATGCGGACTATGTTTGCTTGATTGGATACCTTCCCTTTACTTAATTTACATTATCAAAATCATATATAGAAACTAATGGTCATGGTGAAAATTTCTCAAGTCTAATCATCACTTTAACTCTCTAAATACCCCTTCCCATCCTTGAATCCTTAAGATTGTATGCACAAACCTAACTATGTTTTGCTTGTTGGCACCATACCTGTAGGTGGAAATGGATTTTTAAGGTTTGAATGAAATGTATAAAAACTATCTAGAGTCTCTTAGGTTCATCTTACACCTTTTTGGACTCATTTTTTCACTTTACCTAGCCTAAATCATCCCTTAGACACCCTTTCTCAGCTCACTATCACCTTACAATCACCTACAATTGACCGTATAGAGTCTTATGGGTGGCTTATCTCCTTAAACATGTGCTATATATTTATTATAAACTCCTTGAGATCTTTTTAAAACATTTATTGTTCTCTTTAAACTACCAATATGATATCTCCATGCTTAAATCTCACTTCATAACTGGGTTAAAAGCTAAGGTTTGTTGTAGGTACATGTTGTGAGAGGGAAGGACACCTATAGGTGCTTATGAGGACAAAAACACTACTTATCCTCTCTTTTTGATGATCATTTAGGTTATGAATGTCACTTTCACCATTTTGAAACATTCACATATAGTGACATTGTCCATTTTGCAACATTGGGTGAAAGGTCTCTTTTGGATCAAAATTGTAGGTGATTACTACTTGAAATTAGTCCATAAAAATGCAACTTTAGACCTTCCAACCACCCTCCTCCCATAGTGATTTTCCTCCCAAAATTTTTGTAGTTCTTATCCTATGTATGGTATATTAGGAAAACACATTTATAAGCATCAAACCCATTGACAACCCTATAATATGACCCTACCAAAATGGCCTAGATAGTCTATTTTGTACTTTTAGGGAAAAGAGCCCTGAACACTATCATTTTCCCTTACAATGTGATCAACATGTTCAAATACCTATTTGACACTCTAAAAGGTCTTCCATGTTCAATACCAATACTAGGGATCCTAAGAAGGTTTTACCATTGCTTCAATAGTCCATATGACATCTCAGCCTTCTACTAAGACTAGCTATAGGTGGGCATTTTCATGTCTATAGGTAGTGGATATTTTGAATGGTTTCTCACTCCTCTTGATAATATTTAAATGACATTAATTAACATATAATACACCTCATGACATAATATTAGACCCCTAAACACCTTTAAAAACAATTTTTTTACCTAAGGGGTCCCAATTTGACTTGTAGGGTCACATTTGGTCAACACTTACTTTGTGAAAGGATATGTTAATGTTTAGATCAGATTTGATGGTACTATCTGGTATATATTTAATAATTGTAGGTATGTGTTAGACATGAAAAAAATGATTTCTATTAATGACATCACTAGAAAGTCTAATTTTGTTATAAATTTTCAAAGACAATAATGTTTAGTCACTACTAGAGATAACAAGATTATTGTTGTTGTGATTGGTGAAAGAGGCTTGTATAAGCTTGTAGATCCATAGAGGGTAATAGAAAGTGCACTTATAGTGGTTTATATCACAAGTTCACTCTAGCATGAAAGGTATGGGAATTTGAATTTCTAGTATTTGAGTGCATTGAGCAAGACTACGATGGTTAAGGGGATTCCTTCTATTTAAGGTTGTCATCATGTATGTACTATATGTCAATTGGGAAAACAAGATACACATTCATTTGATGTTGGTAAAGATTGAAGGGCTAAGGAAGTTTTGAAACTTGTTCATGTAGATTTGTATGGTCTAATGTAGACACCTACCTTGGCTGGAGATCAATATTTTCTATTTTTGGTCGATGATTTCTCTAGGAAAAAGTGGGTATACATTCTAGTGAAGAAATTTTATTACTTTTGTAACTTCCTTAATTGGAAAGCTATGGTTTAAAAACAAGAAAGAAGGTCAGTGAAATCTCTTAAGATGGATAATGGGGGTAAGTTCATCTCAAAATAGTTCAAGGAGTTTTATGCCACTGAAGGCATACACGTACAATATACTACCCCTTACACTCCACAACAAAATAGAGTTATGGAAAGGCAAAATAAGATGGTGATGGACATGGCTCACTATATGGTCCAAAGAAAAAATGTCCAATATAGATATTGAGTAGAATCATTGAATATAATGGTGTACATCCTCAATAAAAGTCTTACAAAATCATTAAAGAATATGACTCTAGAGGAGGCTTGGTTAGGTCAAACTCTAGATGTAAGTGCTTTCCAAATTTTTGGTTTTGTAGCTTTTGCAGTTATTCCTAGTCAAAAGAGAAGTAACTTGGATGCAAAAATCAAAGCATATATGTTTTTTAGATATGGAGAGTAGTCAAAGGCCCATATATTACCTGATATTTCTACTAAAAAAGTTATGGTAAATAGAGATGTCATGAAAAATGAACAGATGCCATACTTCAAATCAACTAGTATAGTTTTATATATTGAGTCATTATTTCCTTCTAATGATTCTATTATAAGTTCTGATATGGAAGTTAAAAAATATTCTATTTCAATAGTGGAATCACATTCTAGGGAAGGAATTGTTGTAGTTCATTGTGAGATTCCAATAGTACATTGTGAGGTTCTACTTTCACGTCAAGAATAACCAAAGAAACCAAAATGGTACACTACCAAAATGGAAGCATTAAAGAAAGGAGATCTTCAAGTTATGGAAGATATAAAGTTGAGATCAGGAAAGCAACTTGGAAATAGAGGTGAGAATGTTAATTTTGCTTTAACAACTATAGTTTCATAGGTATTTAAGCCTAATTTTTTTTAGAGGCTAAAGGGAAGCATGAGTGGGAATCAACCATGCAATTGGAATATGATTCCTTGATGAAAAATAGGACTTGGGAGCTCATGGAGCTACCACCGAGAAAGAAATCCATTAGTTGTAAATGGATTTATGATGTAAAATGTAGAGAAGATTGTTTCTTGGATAAATATAAAGCTAGACTTGTTATAAAAGGTTATGCACAAGAGGAAGGGATTGACTATGAGGAGATTTTTTCTCATACTAATAAGATGGTAAACTTTCATTTGATTATTGCTATTGTTGCTTAGTTTGGATGGCAGGGGCACCAAATGGATGTCAATAGTGCCTTCTTGAATGGTGATCTACAAGAAGAGGTCTACATGTCACATCCATAAATATTTCAAGTACTTGGTAAGAAATATCTGGTCTATAGGTTGATTAAGTCCTTATATGGGCTTAAGCAGGCTCCTTGAGCCTGGTATATGAAGATAGATTCATACCTTAGGCAGTCTAGTTTTCAAAGGTGTAATTTTGAACCAAATCTCTATGTAAAGGTGTCTAATGATGACAGAATGATTATCATTGTATATGTTGATGATATAACCATCATTGGGAGTAGTGCTAGTCTTATTTAGTATATGAAAGATAATATTTGTTATAATTTTGACATGATAAACTTAGGACTACTAAAATATTATTCAGGTGTAGAGTTTTAACAAGGTAATTATGTTATATTCATGTTACAAAATAAATATGACAAATCATTATTGGAAAGGTTTAGAATGATGTATTTTAATCCAACTCTCACATCGATAGAATTTAGAGCTAAAATTTCAACTGACACTACTTCACCTCTAGTCAATGAAACAATGTATTGATAGTTAGTGGGTAGTCTCATTTACCTCACTACCACTAGACTAGATATTTGTTTTATAGTGAGTTTTATATCTTTCTTCATGTCTAAAACATAGGAAGTACATTGGTTATCTACAAAATGGGTATTTAGATATGTCAAAGGTACTCTTGACTTTGGCATACTAAATGAAAAGTCTATATATTTTGAGCTTTTAAGATATTTTGAATTTGATTGGGTAGGATCAGTAGATTCAATAAAAACTACAAAAGGTTATGTATTCACTCTTGGTTTAAGATTTTTATCATGGAAGAGAAGACTAGAAAACATAGTGGCATTATCTTCAATAGAATCAAAGTAAAAATTTATGGTTAGTACAGGTTGTGAAACTATGTGGATAAAGAAAATCTTGGAGGATCTATAGTTTGAGTCATCAAAGCCTACTCTGATTTTATATGATAACTAGAGTGTTCTAAAGATGTTGAAGAATCTAATATCCTATGATATGACCAAAAACATTGAGGTTCACCATCATTACATTTGATAGTTAGTTATGAATGAATACATCAATCTCTTCTACTACCCCACTATAGAGAAACCAACTGATATAATGACCAAACCACTTGGTATAAACAAGTTCACAACATTTAGATATAAACTTGGTCTTGTTTCTAGTTTTGTCATTAAGGGAGGGTGTTAACATATTATTGTAAATACCTTGGGTTACTAACTAAGGTATATTATCTATGCACCTTGGTTAGTTATTTTAACCACTTCGGTTAATAGGTTAGTTTATTTTTATTGGCTTAGCTATTTTATGCTACCTGATACTTGTGGTTGCTCCCACCCCTTATTTTCTCAAATGGCTTATTTACTTATTTAATAGGCTTCTCATATATTGTTTAGTATGTTGGTTAATTAAATTTCTCAATATCTTTGTTGAATATAATATTTTGAACTATATCTAGGATGTCAGGTTGAGATCAACCAAAATTAAATAGGGATAATGTTAATAGAAATTAGGAGAGAAATCATTTTGGTAGTATGAATCAAGAGGAACCTAATAGGTAGTTTCCTAGAGGATGTTTTGCGGATATATATTTTGGCCCTATATATACCATTAGAGGAACTAGAATGTCTACTCATTTTGATGCCAACAACCCTAAATTTTACAATGTGTTAAATAGTTTACAACTTAATCCTAAAAATAATAGGGCCAATAAAGGCTTTTAATGGTCATAGGTTTAGATATAGATCTCATTCTCATATTATATCTTCCTATCAACTACAAAATAGTCCTCATCAACTACCTATTCAATCACCCAATCAAGAAAGAGTCAATGAGGTTAATGAACTAATAGAGCTAGCCAATGAGATAGCCCATTGAAATAATTTTGTGTATCTTCTCTTACCATCTTATTTTAGTGAGCCTACACCACTGAAAAAGATGCTAATTTTAGGATGTAGGAAGCTCAATTTGGAAAATCCACTTGTTGTCATACATCCAACCAATTCCAATAGACATGCAAACCATCAGGATGAATCAGATACTTCAACATAAATTAGAGTTTTAAAGTGAGTTAAGTTGGAGATAGATGATATTGAAAGTGATTTTGGAATGAAGCTAGTTTAGTTTCTAGTAGTTGAGATGGATTATAATGAATATTTTAATTAAAAGGGTGAACCTATGATTGAATTACTATCTAATTCTAATGACTCTTGATCATCAAAAAGATAAATTTCATTTAAAGTTAAATTTTAAGTTGATAAGACTTAAGTACATTTTAGATTTTGATAATTTAGTTATAATATATTTTGAAGTGTAATAGACTTTTAATTTGACATATATATATATATATATATATATATATATATATATAGTTTTGATTATATGTATAATGAAATTAATATAGATAATAATTTTATTTTATTTTGAATTATCTTATTATTTATTGAAATATAATATTCTTATTATTATTAATTGATTAAAGGCCCCCCACCTATTAGGAAATTCCCGATCTATTTTCAATTAATTGATCTCTTAAGTATTTTTAAAAAGTCTTAAATAAAGCTTAACATATAACTCTCAGTATTAATTGACTTTTAAAATTCAATTATTTTAAGTTAGCAAATAACTAAATAAGGTTAGTTACAACTTATTTTCAAGTAATTTTGAAGTATAAAAGGAGATGAAGGATTCATTTGAAGGGGGGGAAACATAGGTATTGAAGACATATACATTATAAAGTCAATCATTTATCTCTCTCCTCTATACAATTTTTCTAAGATAGCATGACTTTCGTAGATAGATCAATGGTACTTTCAATAATGATTGAGTGTATTTATTAGCCAACATAGGTATATCTAGTTTTATACTATCAGTAATAATAATTTATCTAAAGTTTATTAAGTTTAACATATTTTGATGATTGCCTTTTGTAGTCATATGTGCAAAATCTGAGTATTCAACCTGAATAATGATAAAAATTTCATTGTTTATGACATTTCATTGATCTAATTGATTTTTAAAGTTATATTTTAAATAAATTTTTTAAAGAGGATGTTGGTTTCTCAAATAAATATGATCTATTTCTCTAGGATGACTCTCTTTGTTAAGACTCGTATGTTTTGTTTATATTGTATTTCATTTTGACTTTGACTTCTAATTTAGATTAATCAATTTTTAGTTTAGTTTCTAATTATTTTAATTTTTATTTCTATTTTATTTTAGTTTTCATTACCATTAATTTAATTTCTTAGATAGTTTCTATTTTATTCTAACTTATTTTTTTAGTTTGTGTTAATTTAGTGTTAGTGTTAGTTTTAGTTAATTTTATATTAGTTTTGTTTATGTTCTAGATTAGTTTAGAATAGATTTTTTTAGGCTTTCTTTATTGGTTTGTTGTCTTTTTATTTAGTTATTTGATTTTTTTTTTACATTTTTTTTAATTGTTGAGTTATGTTTTGTTATTTGATTATTGAAGGCATGCTTATGGATTGATATGTTTTCTTGACTTCATTTTACCTTTGTACTTCTAGTTTATTGTCTTGGTGTTAAATCAAAAGTTAAAATAGAAAATCAAGATTATTACTGAATCATATTTATTTTCTTAAAGAGATTATCTTATTCATAGGCTCTTTCTATCGAATAGAATAGATTACACATTCATTTATGAACTAATTCATTATTTGCTAAGTGGATTTTTGTATTATAATAGAATATGTTATATTCAATAGACTATTTTTTATTTACCAAAACATTTAAAAAAACCCTCATATTTTTAGGATCATATTTGAACCTTTAAAACCTCACCATTAGATTGGTACAATTCTAACTTAACTTTCATGATAAGCAAAAGGGTTAATTAGTTCATGAAACATTTTTAATCATCAACACAATCATAGAACATTATTATACCTTGGGGTTATAAAATTACTTGGAGAATATGATTGCATATGTTACATTGTGTAGATACTAAAAGATAGTATTAAGTACTATTAGCTAATCAATCATCCATGACCAAGGATTTTTTAAAACTAGGTATTTTTGATAATCATCTCTTGGTGACATGGTTTGGTATTGGATGTCATCTCAAGGTCTAAATAGGTTCTCATTAGGATGATAAATTCCATGTGTGTGTATTTTCCAATAAGTTTCATGCCATGATCTTTAAAGAGGTATTTTTTAATGCAGTTAAGCAAAGTTTAAGGTAACTTTGGAAAGATAAGGTTAAGTTGTGAAATCAATATGTGTTTGATCTATAATGAAATCAATGAAGTGATGTTCATCTAAGAATGTATGATGATCCATGATGGATAAGTGGACCTAAGAGAAAATTTGGTAAGATAGAAACATTGAAATTTCAAGCCTTTAGAGATTTTAAGGTAATTTCGAAAATATCAAGGTTTCATTTATCTTTTCATATTGCTTGTTGTAATGTTATAGTGTAAACCCTTGAGGAAACACCAAATATGAAGGTCAAATATCATACATAGAGTTTAAAAAGGTCTTTATGGGATCTTTTAACAATTTTTGAAGAGAACCTTATGTATTTTTTGCCCATACACTTGGTCAAAATGTCACAATACTTATTTTCAAATGTACACTCACTTGAAAAAATTAATTTTCTCATTATTATAATGTGTAAACATATTAATACATGAATGAGTCAAATGTGAACCTACAGGTCTGCAAGGTTTAAGAAGATGCAAGTTTGGAGTTGTTTGGCATTGTTGAGAGGTTTTCAAACTTATGAAAGGGGTAAAATCACATGGTATGAATTTTTATCAATTTATAAAATTCCATTCCATGTTACACCATCTTGCATTCACCTCCAAAGTGATTTATAGTGATGGTTCAAGCACACAGTCCTCAAGTGCAAGAGATACAATCCTATGAATAAGCACATTTGATGTTTTGAGGGGTAGTACATATGAAATAGGGTTTAAAGAATTAAAGAATATATGAATTTTTAAAATGATCCAAAATAATATTATAGACTAATGATCATATTTAATGGAAAGCTACATATGCTAGGCTATGAAAGCCATCAGTTTAAGTGTCCTTAAATAGGGTTCAAGTATTGAAGGAAAAACAATAGGGATATAACCAAAAGTTAAGTCCTCAATACATCCTTGAGATTATTACCCTAATACAACTAGATTATTACCTATTCCAAACATGAAAAGAGTAAAATATCATAAAAACCTATATATATATAAAGCTTGTAATTTGTGAATGAGAGTTTATTGCAAAACCATGTATGTCTTTCATTTGAAAAAGTCTTGAAATAGGTTAAATTTGATAAAATCAATACAATATAAGATTTATATGAAATATAATGTTATATCTAGATAAATAAATGATGTCAAGGAGCATAAAAAATTGACACAATACACAAATATTTAAAGTGTAAAAACTACCAATAGGTAAAAAAACCCACAAGTGATATTCAATTATTGAGAAACAATAATAACCTCAATAAAAATTCTTCTACCTTCCCACTTCTTCATAGAATGGCCTCACAAAACTCATAGGTTTAATATGACAAATCAATTTCATATTAAAATGGTTTCACAATAAGGTTAAAACCTTATTTATAGTGAAATATCAAGGGAAGTGGCCATTGTAAAAATAATGTATACATCCATATAGATAAAGTCGTTTAATTAAATTTTGTTAACTTATTAAATAATTAGATAGTTATTATTTATTTTCATAAGGTTTTCACCTCATGTTTATTATTATTATTATTATTATTATTATTATTATTATTATTATTATTATTATTATTATTATTTAATAACTTAACCAAGGCTGAGGGTCAATAAGACCACTTAGGATTAAATGCTCTAACATTCTCTCTTAATGCTAAGTTGTGATAAATGTCATAATCACCTTAGAAAAAAATTATAATATGCATACAATTGAAGGATTTAAAAACCTTCATCATGCTAAACACCACCTCTTAAAACAAAAAGATTTATAATCCATAAACTACTCAAAATTAATTTTAGGCTAGTATGATAGTGATACTACATTTCACAGTTTTTTATGAATAATCACTAATCATATTTGGATTATTTTATAACATAAATACCTCCATTACAAAGTATGATTTTAATGTATTGAGGTACAAAATTAAAACTTTAACACAAATTATATTTAAATCACATAACTTCCACATGAAGTTTACAATGCTTTATAATAAGAAGAAGTATAGAGAAAGAGAAGAAACACATGACCATCAGGAAGTGGCATTGTCATGTATACTCCTCCTCAATAACAAATCTAAGAGGTCTGACATTGTATGAAACTAACAAAACATGGTATCACCAAGTGTTTTTGGAAGATATATACCACTTATTCATTCATAGAATAAAAAAATAGATCAATATCACTATTGAGGACTTTATCTTAGATAAAATGCACATGAAATTTAATATGTTTAGTTATTTGGTGTTGCAATATTTTTTTTTGCCATAGCTATATAATTTTGGTTATCTTAATTAAGTATTATGAGAAACATCTAAATAAAGTTATACAAATAATCTTTGTATCCACATGGCTTATTTGGTAGCTTCGATAGCACTTCTATACTATGATTTAGTAGAAGAGATAGAGATAGTAAGTTTCTTCTTGTTGTTCCAAGTGATAACACCTACACCAAACTTAAACATATATCTAGAAGTATATTTTTGATCTATAATATCACCATCACGGTCAACATCATAATAACCATATAATTTATAAAAGAATAAAATATACCAAAATTAATTATTCCTTTGATATAATGAATAATTCATTTAGATAATTTATAATGATCCAAATATGAATCCTGCATAAATACAAAGGCAACACCAATAACATATGAAATATCTGGCCTAGTAATGGTTAGATAAATTAAGCTACCAACAAGATATATATATATATATATATATATATATATATATATATATATATATATATATATATATATATATATATATATAGAGAGAGAGAGAGAGAGAGAGAGTAGGTTAAATTTTTCAAATGAAGGTTTTGGATAAAGTTTAACACCAACTTCAATAGGAGTAGAAGAATATTTACAATCAATCATGTTAAACTTATAATAAGGTTATGATCATATTGAGACTATGATACAACAATAGAATATTTGTCCTAAAATATATTCATTCCTAAAAAATGATGTAGGATGTCTTAATTAGTCATTTCAAACATTTGATTTAATTTATCCTCATATTTATGAATTAAACTAGATATATCACCAATAATCAATAAATCTTCAACATATAATATAATTAGAATCAAATGACTATTTTAAACTTTAACAAAAAGATAATTATCAAATTAGCAATTAGAGAAATTCAATTCTTTGAAAAAAGAAGTAATTTTACAATACCAAGATCGAGGAACTTATTTTAAACCATAAAAATATTTATTTAACTTGCATACATAATATTCTCTATTAGGATCAGTGAAACCTTTAGGTTGAGTTATATATATTTTGTCTTTTAAATCATTATTTAAAAATTCATTCTTGACATCTATTTGATGAATAACCCAACCATTTTGGGCTAAAAGAGCAATGTGAAGTCTAACAATACTTAGTTTTTTACAAGAGAAAATAATTCAACATAGTAAATACCAAGTATTTGAGTAAACCCATGAGAAACTAACCTACCTTTAAATTTTTTAATTTTACCAATTGAACTATATTTGATCTTTTAAAGCCACGTAAAACTAACAATATGTCTTTTAGGTGGAGGAGAGACAAGATCCAAGTTTGATTTTTAATTAAGGCATTATATTCAGCTTGCATAACAACATTTTATCTATCATCTTAAGTCTCTTACATAAATTATTGAGGTTCACATTCATACATAGTCAATAAACATGATAATAATATTGACTTCTAGTTAATTTATTAAGGTCATCAACATTAAAAAAATAGATTAGGGATTCTACCCATTTAGATCTTTTAGATTTAACATAAAACTCAAGGGGTTATTTAGCCTCTAAGTTATCTAAAAATGGATCAACTTCCTCAAGGGCCTCAATTTCATCACAAGGATAAATAAGGGAGTCACGTTCATCAACAAAATAACAATGAAGAAATTACATGGAGAGATCATAAAAATATTTTTAGATAATAAAAACATTCCTATTCTCAATGATGTGATTTTTAGAAAGATCATATAGTCTTAAACCTTCTATCTTATCTCCATAACCTATAAAAATGTAAGAATACGAAGTGGGATCAAGCTTATTTCTTTTAATTTTAAGAATAAAGATAGAAGTAAGACTACCAAAGATCCTAAAATGAGCCACACTAGGTTTGTTTTGATTCCACATTTATAAAGGGGTAGAAAGATGAAAATATTTGGTAGGGACTATATTCAAAATATATATAATAGTATTCATGGCTTTGACCCATAAAAACTTAAGAATATTTTCAAAATACAACATTGTTCTAGCCATTTCTATGATGGTACAATTTTTTCTTTCAATAATACCATTTTACTAAGGGGAATAAGTATTTTTTAGTTCCCTTTAAATATTAAAACTAGTTAAAAAATAATAAAACTCTTTATTATCAAATTCACACCATTATTACTTCTTAATCTCTTAATAGAAAAATTAGATGCATTTTTAACACTAGCTTTAAATTCCTTGAATTTAGATAACACATCATATTTATTTTTAATTAAAAAAATAAGATCATTATAGTGTAATCATCAATAAAGGTAACAAAATACAAGGAAATATTAAAAGATATAATGTTATGAGGTCTTACAACATCACTATGAATTAATTTTAAAGGATGTGAGGAATTCGCATTATGATTCTTATGAAAGGGGTTAGTATGTTGCTTACCATGTAAGAAAGCCTCAAAAGTTTCATGATGAGAGAGGATAGAAGAAATTATAACAAAAATATTATTTTTAGACATATCATGTAAACTTCTAAAATTCACATGTCCTAATCTTTCCTACCATAATTGAGATTCATTCTTACTATGCGATGAAATAAATCACATAGAAGAAGGAGAAAAGATATATAAACCATTATTTTGAAAACATTCAATAATCAAGGAGGTAGATTGATTTCTAATGGACCAAATATCTTTAAGTAATGCTACAATAAAATTATCATTTATAAGTTGAGGACAAAATAACAAATTATTTTTAAGCTTAGGTATATAGAAAAGATCATTTATATAGTAACATTTGAAAATCTTACTTTTCCCTATTTAGTTGCTTCTAAAAACTAATTGTCTCCCAAGTAAATCATTTCATAGATATCTATATAATCACAAAGAATATTATATAATCAAGTCATATGGTGCAATGCACCACTATATAAAATCTAGTTATTTTTATTTGAAGCAAATAAAGCATCATATAAAGCAATAACATTCTTATTTGGATTGTTAGTCTAATTAGAGTTGTGGTTCTTCTACTTGTTTTGATTAGATTTATTCCATTTGTTATTTTTATAATATTGATTTTTATTTTTATCTTTATTTTTATAATAAGTTTCCCTTCTATGACCAAATTTACCACACAAATTGTAATTTTTATTAAACTTAGGTGTATGATTCATATTACTATGTTTATTATTCTTATATTTGCCTTTAGTAGAATTAGGTTTAGGTTTCTAGTTTTTAGTATTATCAAAAACACTATTTAAGGTGAGAAGTGCCAAAGTGGAATTATCTTTAGAATAAAAATTGGTCATAACTTGCTCTTCTTAAATCAAAATATCAGACAAGATGGTAATGTTAGGGATATCTTACTCAGTTTGATACTTAGAATTCAAAATTGAAATAAAATTTATAAATTTTTTATAAATATTTAATTTAATGATGAAATAAATCAATTGATATTGAATCAATTTATAATTACATCCATCTAACTAAGCTTTAATATTTGTAATTTTAGAAATAAAATTCATAACTTTATCATCACCTTTCATAGGTGTAGTTAGCAATTCAAGGATTAACATAATACTCTTTGAGAGACAATTGCCCTAATGCATGGATTCAATGAGTTTATAAACATTGATAGGAGACTCATAATTAATTATGTGGATAAGGAATTCATCTTTAACACTTCATAAGATAATTGATATAGCTTCCTATGATTTATGTTGAAATGCACTAGTAAGTTCAGGGTCACATGTCATCCAGAAGGGGATTTTTCAATCCCAACAATAATATTCCAGAATATTTCATCCATAAATTTAAATTTAACATGAATTTTTTATATATTATAGTTATTTCCATTAATGATTTTATATTTATCTAAGGAAAAATCAGGCAAAGTCATAGCTTCCCTTTAAATAGGATAGTCAACAAATGCTTAAAATGAAGTATTTTAGTGTGAATTTTAACTTAATTTTATAGTATAAAAAGGTTTAAAGTGAAAAAACATAATAATTATTCAATTTAATACTATAAAAATTAAAAAATTGTTAAATATTATGACAAAATAGGGTGTCACAAGTGTCATAAAAATACACTAATGTAATAATAATTTCAAGAAAATAACCTTTTTAATAAGTTTTTATACTATTTTTGTAAAATAAAGTAAATAATAAGTGAAACTATACTTAATTACATAATTTATTTTGTAAATAATTTAAAAAATCAATTCAGAATTCCATAAAACTAGGTGTCAAAAGAGCCGTACTCAAAAAAACCACCTAGACATTATTATTAAAATGACTACAACATTAATAGTAGAAGGTTTTAAAATATCAAATGGACCATGTAGATGTGTCTATAAGGTGATAAAACCTAGGAGTCAACTAGTTACATGCCTATGTTTGACAAAATATTCATTAAGTTAAAATTAGAAACAAGTTTGAAAATTCATCTAGGGTTTTAGACACATGAAACATTGGCACACAAACTAAAAACCATAATTCAATTTAAATTAGATTTAGAAAATTGATTTGACTAGTCAAAAAATATTGAATTCAGGGGGTTTGGATCTTGGGACCTCCTTATTTGTAATTTATATCAAAATAAAGCTTACCAACTCATCTAAGAGACTAATTGAGCTTTAACATGCATTAATTGATATTTATACAGTTTTATTTGATTTCTAATAATTAAAAATATATAAATAAATATTTATTATACATGTAAAATGACCAGTAGATAGAAATTACTTTTATTTACAAAGAAAATAGGGGTCATAGGTCTATGTAAATAAGTCGAAGTTTAATAAAAAAAATTATTTAATAAATAATTTCCAAAACTATGTAACATAAGCTACATACTTGTAGATTCACAATGACACCCCTATGGAATTGTAGGAGCTTAGATCTCCATATACATGTCTCATATTTACTTGAAAACTTGGAAACCCTCCTATTTTCATTTATTTAACACAACTAGACCCTCAAAATAGAATCTTTGATGAAGAATTCAGTATTTTGAATTGCCTAGGCTGAAGTATGGCACCCCTATAAATGTTTTAGAGAGCCTAAAAACTTGTATATGCACTCATAAAAACTTAAAATTTGTTTCAATATATAATTTTTTTTTGATAATGATGATGGAATTTACAAAATTAAATTTTAACTAAAAAACTAATTTAAAAATCATTTCAAGTCATAAAAGGTAGGGAAGCTAGTTCAAGAGCAAATTTGAATGGGTTTGGAGCCTAAAATGAACACTTACAGGTTTGCACACTATAATGAGAAAAAATGTCTAAGTTTTGAGTTTATTTTAAGGTTTTAATGTTAATTATTGATATTATTGACCATGAGGTAAGTTTATAAAATCTTGTGTTCTTTGGAATGAGGAGAAAATACCAAAAGAAGACCATCAGGGTCAAAACCATAAAACTACCACGAAACCCTTGGCATGGGTTAAAGAAAGTGATAATAGTTTAAAAGTGTAAAATCATTAGGAAACAATTTATATACATCATAATGCATTTATAAACCTTATATACAATGTTTCCAAACTAAAATCAAGCATTTATAACCTTATTTTGCTCAAATAGTCATCTTGACCTTCACACACAAGCTTAGAAGCTTGAGAAGAAAAACTTTCTCACATGGGAAATTGGTTGAGTAGATGCATGGAGTATAATTCCATTATGATATTATTATAAGGTTTTTATAGTCTAACTTTTTGGTATTTTTCATTTCATTGGGGGATCAACTCTATGAACAATCGTTAAGCAGATAGAGACCTAAAACTACCTTTTTGCCCTCAAAGAGCTCAAGGATTGAAAATGATTGTTTAAATTATTTTAATGAACTTAAAATTCCTTAAAATCATTTTTATAAATTTTTAACACATCATGGTTACCTATTGGGTCAATAATCTTATCATGTGTAGAGGATAAATACATGAAAATGGCCTAGAAATTACATTTTAAGCATGTTTGTAGGTGTTTGAGTAAGGTATTTTTGACTAGATTAATAGGTCTCTAAATCCTAATAATAGGTATAATGACCAATAATAATACATTCTAAGATTTATCCATGGTGGTATAACATGCTTCAAATCTCTAAACTAAGCCATGTGAAGACTGTCTTCTTGGTTGCATAGAAAAGGAAGGTCACAGACCTTCTCAAGGTCACCAATGGCATAAAAAAACCTCATGAAATCATTATAGGAAAATATTTACATACTTTATGCACTATATAGGTTATATTAAATCCTGATTCAATGCTTATAAGTAGTTTTGAGAGCCTTTCTCAAGTAGTCCACTAGTCATGTTGTTGAAGACACTCAAAGAAGCATAGTAGGCTTATATCAAATATTCAAGCTTGAATTAAGATTGAAAATGATCTTGAAAAATCATAATAGGACTTAAAATACATACAAAATTATTTTGTAAGTCATGAAACATGGATATCCCTATATAGTTCTCAAGCCTACATGGAGCTTTTATTGCAAGAATACCTTTACCCCTCTCCAAAATTCTTGTCAAGTATGATGTGAAGACTCAATTGTAGGTGATATATATAATTAAAATAGTTTACATAATATTATTCAATATATCCTTGATGTTTAAAAGTTGTTTGGTATCCTTCAAATAAGGATTAGGTCTTGGATGAATTCATAGAGTTGTCCTCATTGTCTCACATTGAACCAAATAAGTATTGACATGATTTTATAGGTTCCAAGGACAAGGATCATAATATAATGATATTTATGCCTTTAGCCTCACTCTCAACAAGATTAAATATTAATTTCAAGAACCAATAATGTTGTAGAGAGATTCTAAGGGGGTTATGTAGGCCATGCATCAAGATAGTAACTTGTAACTCCTCCAACCAAGAAAGGGAAATTTCAAGTGAATAAATATGAGTAATAGGAGATGAAGAGTCACTTATATTTCACTTCTCATTAAGAAACCATAAATCCAAGCCAACACATGTTGAATATGAATAATATGAATATTTCTTCACCTATTTTTTTCTTTGTAACTAGTTTCATGATAGATGACAATCATGATTAGCTTCCTACAAGTATATCCTCTCTCTTCTTTATTATTTTGTAAATAATCCTAAAAATAAAATTTTAAAGGATTCTCCAAGTTAGTATTATGAATACATACTAAAATTGATACTTATTTTTTCTTTTAAAGTTAATTCAAACTAATTTTGACTTCATCTCACACTTAGTGTGTTCATGGTGAACTATTGATGAATGATAGTGTTTATGTTCAATCTCCTTGCATTTATCCTCTTCATTCTTGCCTATATTTGAGTAAGTTATCTCTTTGTAGGTCATATAGTGTGTATCGAGTGGTTATCCAAATTTTAAGGATGGAAAACCTTCCTTAGTGATTTATTTTATGCCTCTTGATTTCCCCTCTTAGTTGATGTATCATCTTCAAAATACGTATTGAAATAATTATGATAGATAATTATTTGAAGCTGTGTGATTTTATTCACCCTTGTTTAGCTTTGTTATCAACTCATATACCATAGGAGAAGACCTACAATTTGGTAAATTGCCACCTTTTTTATAGATTTATATCTCCATTTTCATTTCAATTTGAGTAGCTATAATGATAATATAGGTGTATCATCAAGGAATATAACCCTCTATGGAGGTTCTATTTAGCCATAGGCCACCCACAACCTTAGAGAGTTCCCATTATTTCAATTGAGTGAGGATTTTTGTAACACCTCCTCAAATGGTGAAAATCAAAGTGATAATAATTTTTGGCATGCACAGTGGGACAAATATTCAAGAAGACTAATATATACTGGTGCTAGTCTTGACACAATTAAATATATCATAGCATATACATTAAACATCTAGTGACTCCAACAAGATTTCAATCATCTTAGTTGTAAGACTAGTGTCTAGTTTTCATTCCAAAGGTAAATATAATATCTTATGCTAAAGGTAATCCTTTTGAATTTGTATAATTTCTTTATCATTAATCTAATAAAATTAGATTTTATACTACATGCCCTTATCCAAAAAGTTCTTTTGTTGTTATTAAAAATTTATCTATACAAAAGTTTTATCTATCTCCAAATTTCAATACGGGAGTGCCTAGAAATCATTATTTTTTTCCTTTTAATGGAGGCATCCTTCTACTCCTATCTCAATATGATAATATAGATATTTATACCCTTAAAATTATCCCACACTTCATTGGAGAAGATTTGACTTCTCCTATTGAGCATATAAGATATATTGCTAACATTTGTTCCATGCATCATGTGATACAACAAAATGTAGTAATTAGATTGTTAGCCACATCATTCAAAGGGAAGGATCTTCAATGGTATATAATATTGATGCATAATTTTATTACCACTTGAGATGAGTTTGGAGTTTAATTATGCAAGTAGTTTGAGGATAAGAGTGATCATTTGTCACTGGTGGAGTACTTGACTATTATAAAGAGAGATCCTTAACATTTCATGGTTGATTTAAACTATAGGTTTAAAAATACTTCAGATAGGATCTCAAACATAGTTAATATTGCTATAAACTATGATTTCTTATAATATTTGATGAATTTGAATAGTCGCATAGTAGTAATGATTTAATCACTAGGGGGAACACATTGCCCTAATGCATATGAGGTGGAAATAAGAGATAAATTATCTTATTCAATATAGTAATATTGATCCAAGGACTCTTATGCCTTTTTTTATATAATTTCAACCTCTTATGCCTTTTATACCTCTTGTATTTCCATCATTTGTTCATATTACTTCACCAAATAATAACTAAAAGCCTATCTCTACTCTTCCTAATGAATTACATAATGTCAAGACTCTACTAAAAAGTTTTGTAAATGAAAATAGAGATATTAAGAGGCAACAAGATAAAACATATAGGCCTTGGAAACCCATAATTAGTTCAATCAGGCCAATAAATCTCCTTTCCAATCTAACTATCAAGGTCAATGACAAATCACCAATGTTAGGCCTTACAATATTTACAACCCAAATGTTGATAGATCTTCAAATGTTATTATTTTCTCTCAAAATAACCTAGTCCAAGGTCATTCATGGTACCTTCCTTATGATCAGCTCCAAAATAAAATTTTGTACTCCAATGGTATGTCCAATCAAGATGCCATAGTCCAATGTGTTCAAACTTCTCAAAATGTTCAAGTTTCTCAAGGTAATCAAGCTTCTCAAACTCCACAAGTTGAGATGCCACCAAAAGGATATAATAATCAATGAAAAGTGTAACATTATTCCAAATTTTTTAATTGGAAATTAAGATATTATTATGAAATGAATTATTTTAGAATCATAGGTTACATTAACACTCCTATAGTATCCAACACAAGGGCTAAGAAAAGAGTAATAAAAGGCAATCAAGAGGTAAGTCAAGTACTTATTACATCTTATCAAGTTTATCAAGGGACTAACAGGCCTAATTCATCTCCTAAAACAAAAAAATGCAAAAAATATTATAATGTGAGAGTATTTCCTTTACCTTAATCCTGACAAGCTCAAGATGGTCATATGGATCCTAAACGATCACCAAAGGTTGGTAGTTCTTATATCAACATTGTTGATAAAATGATGAAATACAATGTGAACATTCACATGTGGGATACATCAGCCATTAATAAACAAAAATATCTACTTAAATAAGAGATATCTAATCTCAACCTTACAGTTAGATCAACAATGAAAGAGAGATCAGTTCTCATAAATAACACTCAGCCCAAAGCAGGGAATAAGTCAAGACTGATAAGCCTCCTCCTTGATATATCTCTCATCATAGGTGAGTATTTTCTTCACAATTATATGATTTATAGTGGTCTAGTAGCACTATAATGTCTAAATAAGTGGTTAATAATCTAGGCCTAAAATATGAGCAATCGCCAAGGGAGTGTTACAATTGGATGAAACAACCACCAAAACTATAGGTATTATCAAAGGTCTAAATTTGAATTTACATTCTTGCCCCACTATTTCAATTATTGAATTTGTTTTTATAATATACCTACCACCCCACTTTTTCCTATGCCTATCTAGGGAATTCATAGCTAATATTTGGGGATATTTATCATCATATTGGTCTTACATGGTTTTTAGGACAAGATATGGAACCAAAATTAAGATATAATCAGACTCAATTAATAAGAGTCATATATAACCTTATGTGCCTAATCTCTCCAATTTTAATTGGACTATTTTTGATGAAGGAGATCTCCATATTGACTAAGAACTAGATGTTTCTATTGAAGGTATCCTTGATATATTTATTGATGAGTGGGAAAATGAACATCAAAAACATGATACATAAAAATTCATGGAAGAAGTAGGCCTATGAGTTTAATGATTACATGATTAAGGTTCCTTCATTCCGAATTTAGTCAAGGATATTGAGCTCATGGATGGTGTATTTCAGCTATTCTTTGATTGATAAAGTATCAAGATTAGTGTAGTACGTGGTATAATGTTGGTGTCTACTTCCAAAGAAAGGTATTATACCACTTTCATATTTCAATTTAGTTGTAATTGTAATGCATTATATCATGAGGAAATTATACATGGCATTAAATGGGTAAGGAAAAGAGGAGTGAAATGTTTATAATAATTTGGTGATAGTGAGCTAATTATTCATCAAGTGATAGGTCAAAATATGATAAAGAACTCCTTACTAAAGTCTTACAAAAATAAGGTGTGGGATTTTATGGAATATTTTGAGGCCTTCAACATAAAAGCCTTTTAGAGGGAGGAAAGTAAGCATATTGATAGGTTGGCTACACTTGGAGCTCAGTTTAATATCCCTAATGATGTGAAGAACTAAAGATGCCAACCACATGTAAAGCTAGTAGTAAGATATTTCATTAATAATAATGATGTTAATTAGAAAGTATTTAATAGTGATAAACAAATAGAATGTTTTATATAAGAAGAGGTTGATTTATCTTCAAGAAATAAATCTAAATTATGTTATTAATATGGTGATTAAATATTTCAATTAAGGTCAAACAAGATTCCTAAAGGCCTAGTGACATTTGAGAGAATTTTCAATGATGATGATAAAATGGTGAAAGAGAAGATAAGAATATATACCAATCAAGATAATTATGAGAGGGTTACCATATTCAAAGACATAATTTTGGCACTTGAAAAAGTATGTAACAAGGAAGATAGACTTGCATTCATTTTATTGTGCAAATAAACTTTCGATGTGTTTGCTTGGGAGTATAATATTCTAAAAGGTTTTTACCCTATCTTAGCTCAACACACTATAAAACTAGATTTAGATGATAAAATAGTAAGGTAAAGGTAAAATCCTATCAACCTAAAATTTTAACCCCTTATGAGGAAATAATTGACTAAGTATATAAAATCTAGCATCATCTTTCATATCAAACACTCATCTTGGGTTACCAATTTAGTCCCTATAAGGAATAATAATAGACAAATAATATTGGGGGTGGATTTTATGGAATTAAATATATTTTCATTAAATGATATTATCTTTCATCTTCCATGGATAAAATCTTGTAGATGGTAGCAAGATCTGAATGTTTCTCCTTCCTTCATTGTTACTCAAGTTATAATCATATTTTGGTATAAGAGGAAGACCAGTATAAGACAACCTTTACAACAAAATGGGGCACATATGATTATAGGAAGATTCATTTTGGGTTGTCCAGTGATAGATTTCCATTATAAAGAGCCTTGGCCATTACATTCAAAGGTTTGATAAATGATATAGTGATGATTTATCTTGATGATATCACGATGCTCTCTAAGGATACAAATGATCGTTTGACTCATATTAGGCATATTTTTTAGAGATAAAGGTAGTTTTGGGTATCTATCAATTAAAAAAAGTGTGTAGTTTTAGTCCCTTAGGGAAAAGTCTTAGGCCACACTGTCTCAAAGAAAGGTCTCTTAATAGATTCTAAAATGGTAAGTGTTATTTTGTCTTTGTCATTTTGTAAGCACAAGAAAAGGATGAAAAGTTTATTTGTGAAAATAAATTTCATTAAGATATTCATAACTGATTTTTCTAATCTTTTCAAGCCTCTAAAATCCATGCTGAATAAAAAATAGGCTTTTAGTTGGACTAGAGAAGGAAGGGATAGTTTTGGATCTATCAAACTAGCTATAAATCAAGCTATAACACTTAGAAATCCTAATTTTATGAATAAATTCACCTTGTATTCCTTGGGAAATGATGAATTAATCTTATCCATATTGACACAATCAAATTAAGAGAGTCTTAAATAAACCATTTCTTTCATTAGCCAAGGGTTATAAGACTATTAGGTAAAATACACTTTTATATAGAAGCAAGTTATTGATTACTATAAAAACCTTAAATTTAGGAATATGCTCTCTAATAACAAATTACCTGTGATGGTGTCTCATCCAAGAATCAAATACTTCATTTTGAGTTGATATTTAAATGAGAAAAGGGATGGTTTAATCACTTAAGTCATGGAATATGATGTTAATATCAAGGTTACCAAGTTGGTGAGAGGTAACAAACTATGTGAAAACTTAGATATAGACTTGGAAGAGAAAAAATAAGTGTACTATCACTCCAAAATGACCTTTAAATAGTTATATCTCCATCTACCATGAGCTAGACACAAGACATGGTCAAATTCCTCCAAACAAGTGAGTACCCATTAGGGATAAACAAGGTTAAAAATGTGTGTAGAGGCTGATCATATTGAGAAAGTATTGGCATAATTAATTGATGGATCATTAGGTGGTCACTTTTTACTAAGAACTACAATAACAAAAGTGATGAGAGCTAGTTATTATTTTTCTATATTGTTTGAGGATTCATATTCATGGATGAGAAAGTATCAAAAGTGTGCCTTATTCAAAAGAAAACAAAATATTTAAACCCTTCCTCTCCATGCCATTTGATTAGACCAACCTTTCATGCAGTGGGGATTGGATTTCATAGGTATGATCAACCCTCCTTCAAGTGCTAGTCATAAATGAGTGTTGACTATAACTAAAAATTTTACTAGATAGATAAAGGTTACAGATCTCAAGGAAGATAATTAAACTAATGTGATAGACTTTTATGAAGGTATAGTAACCATATTTTGGGTACCTTCTACACTTATATTAGATAATGTAATGGTTTTTATTGGTACTATAATAAGTGAGTGGGTTGTGAAGCATGTAATCCATCTAAGCACATCCTCTAACTACTATCCTTAAGGAAATGGATTAGTAGAGTCCATGAATAATAATATAATCAAGGTTATTAAGAGGAATATAGAGGAAAATAAAATAACATGGCACATAAATTTGAATACATCATTATTGGATGATATGATCACTCCTAAAAGAGCCATTAAAAATTCACCATACATGCTTATCTATCAAAAAGAAGCTAAGCTACCCATCTCTCTTGAATTACCAACTCTAGAGCTTAAACATCATCTTGAGATGATGGAGAATGCTACCATGGAGATTAGACTAGCTAAGTTGATGGAGTTAGAAGAAACAAGAGATAATGCCATGCATTTTATGGAGTCTCATCAAGATTAAACCAAGAGGTGCTTTGAAAAAAAAAAATTCCAAGAGCATTCTAAGAAGGTGACCTTGTGCTAAAATGGGATGAAGATAGGGTGAAGCTTAGAAGACATACAAAGTTTAAAACTTTATGGAGTGGGCCATATGTCATCACTCATTGCAAGTAACACAATACTTTCTAGCTTTCAAAGCTAAATGTATATGTACATATCTCAATCAATGGGATTCAACTAGAACATTGTTATTGAGATATTTTTCTTCTCTTTTACATAATAGATTAGGATTTTCTTAATCCAAGTGCTTTTAGCACATGTTTGCTTTGTTGTGTGTGTGTTCTTTGCCTTATTGTGTGTGTGTTGTTTTATTTATGTTTTGAAGGTACTTTTATTTTTTAATTTGTTTCAAAGGTTGATTTCATGTTTAGGTTCATATTTGGTCTCATAAATAAGTAATATTTAATGACTCCATGCTAAATGGGTTGTCTAAGTCCACTATTTTATATGTTTAGTAGGAAAATTACCTAAAGAGGTCAACAAAAATGATAGATAATCAATCACCCATGACCAAGGATTGTTTAAAACTAGGTACTGAGTTATCTAACTTTGAAATGGTATTTTTTTAGAATCATGTCTTAGTGTCACGATTTGGTGTTTTATGTCATCTCAAGGTCTAAACAAGGTCATATTAGGATGATAAAGTCCATGTTTGTGTCTTGTCCAATCAGTTTCATGCCATGATCTTTGAAGATGTCTATTATAATGCAGTTTTAAAAAGTCTAAGGTAAATTTGGAAAGATTGAGGTTAAGTTGTGAAAGTCAAGATGTGTTTGATATATAATGAAAAAAATGGAATGCTGGTCAAGAAAAAAAGTATGATGTTCTATGATGGATAAGTGGACCTAAGAGAAAATTTGTTAAGATGGAAACATTACAATCTCAAGCCTTTGGAGAGTTTAAGGTAATTTTGGAAATATTAAGGTTCCATTTGTTTCGTCATATTGATTGTCATAATATTAAAGTGTAACCCCTTGAGGAAACATAAAATATGAAGGTAAAATATCATGTATGAAGGTCAAAAAGGTATTTTTGGTGTCATTTAACAATTTTTGAAGAGAAAGCTATGTGTTTTTTCCCATAGACTTAGTCAAGGTATTGCAATACTTTTTTTCAAATGTACACTCAATTCAGGGAAAACCTTAGTGGAAAATCTTCATTAATTCATAAATATTCCAATTTTATCAATCTACATTTGGAATTTTTCTTAGGTATTTAAGAGCTTGGAATCACCTAAATTTTTTGGATGTAAGTTAATTTTTAGGGTCAGATTACCTACTATTTAAAACAATTTCATTCATATAAATATTTTTCATTAGTACCTTGAAATTCAATCTAGGTAAATTCACCTCACATCACACATGTATAAAATCATCTACATATGCCAGTGGTTGTATACATATCTACATATAACATATGTCAATGGTTATTTACATATACTGGGGATTGTCTACATATCTGCATATGCCAGAATCCATCTGCATATCTACATATGATGGTGGTTGTTTACATATGCTAGCACCTATATTCATATCTACATATGTTAATGGCCATATGCATTTCCATTGTCCATCTACATATCTTCATATGATGATGACTATCTACATAGATATGTAGATGGCCATTAGCATATGCAGAGTCATCAATATATGCATAAATATAGATGGTTGCCAACATATGTAGATGGTTATTAGCATATGTAGATATCTACTGGCATATATAGATGGTTATCAACATATACATGTATGTAGATAGATTATGGAATATGAAAATATCCAGATACATATGCATATGGCCACCGGTATATACATTTATGCAGATGGCCACTGACATACTACATATGCATACACTAATGGCCATTTACATGTTCCAATGTCCATCTACATATATTCATATGTCTATGTCCATCTATATATTCTAGTTTCCATATACATATTTGCATATGTCAATGGTTGTCTGCATATTTGCATATGTTGATGATCATCTACATATGCTAATGACCATATGTATATGGTAAAAATCATCTAACTTTGATGTCACTTATCTACAACCTTAAATGATATACAAAATAATAAAAACATAAATATTATTACATATTTTTATTCCTCTCAAAAATTTATGTAATTTCAAAAAAAAATCATTACAATCTGAGTCCATATGTAAAAGTTATTGTCAACCAACCAACTTCTTGATGTCGTAACATTTGCATACAAATTTAGATTGCGATGATTTTTTTGAAATTACATAAATTATAGATTAGAATTTAAAAATGTAGTAATATTTACATTTAGAAAAGTATTTTATTCATAAAATATTTATTCTCCCACTCCATCACTTTATTCGCCTGCACAACTACTCACCTTACAAACTGATTTGCCACTTTTGTGAATCTAATTTTCCTAGGAACCTCCAAGGATTTTTTAATATAGACAACTAAAATTAACCTTAAATTAATTGAGAAAAATACTTTGATCATTATTATAATGTCTAAACATATTATAATAAATAAATGGTATGGAAAATAAGATGAAATATGTTTTTTACAGTACACAACCATTGTACAAGTCAAGAGGAACTCCATGGGGATCTAGTTCATATCTATAATATGGTATTTTATCATAATATGGAAAAATTTCTTGATGAAGATAGGTCAAGAAGTGATTATTAAACCTCAAGCTTGATTTAGAGATCTCATTGAAAGGAGTTTCAAACTGAGTATTGTGTTATAATCACCCCAAAAACTCCTATAGTGTCCTGAAGCTCAAAATCATGTAGATAAAGAAGTTTCAAGTTCAAAGGAGGAAAAAATACATTCAAGTTTCTTATCAGTTTGAATGCAAAATAATAAGGTTCCATTTCATAACATTGGTTCATAAAGGAGGAGATGTTTTATAATAAATCCTCTAAGGGAATTTTTATCATCTCTATGACCTCCAAATCCATGGAAAAGTTTTGAAACTAGGGGATAGAGCTTTATGAATCATTATTAAGAAGTTAAACCCATCTAAAACCATAGCATCATGGTTTTTCCATTGAAATGGCTTGTCTAAGTTTGATTAATTCATGTAAATTATAGTAAATTATCTATTAAGGTCCATCAATCCCTTAAATATAAATGTTAACACAAACTACCAATCACCATGTTGGTACTAGTAAGACATCTCATTATTCTATTATTTTAAACATGACAAGAAGGGTTTGTATAGGGTTGTGAGGTGTTTACATATTGAAGATACTTCAAATAAAGTGTAAATTATGTTTTCAATTTCATACAAACATAATAATCCTTCCTACACCATATTCAATAAATGAATGAGTGAAATGTGAATTGATGGGTCTATAGGGTTTCATTAGATGCAAGTTTGGATATATTTGAGATTGTTGAGAGGATATATAAATTATAAAAAAGGTAAAATCACATGGTATGAATTTTCATCAATTTATCACTCTCCATTACATGTTCCATTAGCTTTCACTCATCTCTGGAGTGATTTTATAGTGCTTGTTCAAGCACACAATCCTCATGCATAAGAGATG
Organism: Torreya grandis; assembly: GCA_037957365.1. NCBI lineage: Eukaryota > Viridiplantae > Streptophyta > Pinopsida > Cupressales > Taxaceae > Torreya > Torreya grandis. The sequence continues at coordinate 1,617,385 of JARHVA010001963.1, read as the reverse complement.
CAATCATATGATTAAGAACATTTGATGTTTTGATGGGTAGTAACTATGAAATAGGGTTTTAATAATTTTTTAAAGGTGTATATGACACTTTAAAATCATCCAATATACCAGTAGACACTCATGATCATATTTGAGGGAAAACTATAGGTGGCAGGCTATGAAAGCCATCAGTTTAAGTGTCCTTAAACACGATTCAAGTATTAAAAGAAAAAAAATAAGGATGGAACAAAAAATGAAGTATTTAGTACATATTTTATATTATTTCCTAATTCATCTAACCTCAAAATTATTCCAAACATGAAAAGAGAAAAAAATGAAAAGAAACAATATATTCATGCATATAAAGGCATACTGTGTCAAGTTTGCAAGTTAAAAATGAGAGTTTATTGGAAAAACATGTATGTATTTCAGTTGAAAAGTTACTATAAATATGTTAAATTGAATCCAAAGTGCTTAAAAAATCATTTAAATTCATCAAAGGTAGGGAAGCTAGTTCAAGAGTGAGTTTTAATGGGTTTGGAGACTAAAATGAACACCTACAGGTCTACACACCAAAATGAGAAAAATGATGCAAGTTTTGAGTTTATTTTGATGTATTATGTTTTATGATAGATATAAGGGACCATGAGTTAATTTTATACAATTGTTTTATTGTTTTTAATGATGAGAAAACACTAGAAGAAGACCAATAGAGTCAAAACCATAAAACTATCAAGACACCCTTGGGATGGGTTAAATCAAGTGATAAGATATTCAAAGGGTTAAATCCTTTGGAAACCATTTTTATATCTCATAAGGCATGTATCAATCCTATATAAGGTGTTTAAAAACCAAAATCAAGCATTTATAACTCTTTTTCACAAATCATAACATTGGTTTATAAAATAGGAGATGTTTCAGACAAAATTATCTTAGGGGATTTTAATCAACACTATGACCTCCAAATCCATGGCAGTAGTTTTAGGATTAGGGTGTAGAGATTTATAAATCATTATTAACATTTAAACCCATATAAAATCTCAACATCATGGATTTTCACTTGAATTTATTATATAATTCTGGTGAATTCAAGTAAATGATTGTAAAGTATATATTGACAGTCTAATTGTCCCTTATATATAAAACTTATCACAAACTACCAATGACCATGTTGGTACTAGTAATAAATTTGTTTTTATATTAATTTTAAACATGAAAAGTATGGATTATATAGGGTTATGAGGTATTTACATCCTGAAGGTTCTTCAAATAAATTTTACGTGATGTTTACAATTTCATACAAACCTAATAAGCCTTCCTACACCATATTCAATCAGACATTCAATAAATAAATGAGTAAAATGTGAACCTATAGTTATATAGGGTTTAATAGGATGAAATTTTATAGATTTTTGAGATTTTTGAGAGGATATAAAACTTATCAAAATGTCAAAATCAATTTTTATCAATTTATCACACTCCATTACATGTTCCACCAACCTATACTCATGTCCAAAGTGATTTTCTAGTGCTTGTTCAAGCACACAATCCTCATGTGTGAGAAATATAATCCTATACATAAGAAAATTTGATGTTTTAAGGGGTAGTACATATTAAATAGGTTTTATTAATTTATTGGAGGTGTATATGACACTATAAAATTATCCAATAGACTAGTATACACTCATGATCATCATTGAGGGAAAACTATAGGTGAGAAGCCATGAAAACCATCAATTTAAGTGTCCTTAAACATGGTTCAAGTATTGAAGGAAAAAAAATATGGATGGAAAAAAAATGAAGTATTTATTACATACTTTATATTATTACTCTAATGTGTCTAACCTCAAACTTACTCTGAACATGAAAAGAGCAAAATATGGAAAGAAATAATGTATTCATGCATATACAGGCTGACTGTGTCAAATTTGCAAGCTAAAAATGAGATTTTCTTGTTAAAAAATATATGTATTTAAATTGAAAAGTTATTATAAATAGGTTAAATTTACTCCATAGTGCTTATATAATAATTTTAATTCATCAAAGGTAGTGAAGTCTGTTCAAGAACAAGTTTGAATGGGTTTGGAACTAAAAATGAACACCTATAGGTTTGCACACCAAAATGAAAAAAATGATGCAATTTTTTAGTTTGTTTTGAGGTTTTAATGTTCATGATATATATTATGGACCTTGAATTAAGTTTATAAAATGATTTTATTATTTTTAATTAGGATAGAACACCATAAGAAGACCACTAGGGTCAAAACCATAAAACTATCAAGAAACCCTTGGGATGGGTTAAATCAAGTGATAAGAGATTAAAAGGGTTTAATAATTTTGAAAATATTTTTATAACTCATGATGAATTATTGAATCCTATTTAAGGTGTTTCCAAAAAAAAAAATCAAGCATTTAGAACCCTTTTTGCTGAAATTATCATATCGACCTTCAAACATAAGCATGCAAGCTCAAGAAGTCAAACTTTCTCATGTGGGAAGTTGGATAAGTAAATGCATAAAAAATAATAAAATTAGGGTATGATTATAATTTTTTTGTAGTCCAAATTTTTGGCAATCTTTAGTTCATTGTATGGTTCAACTCTATTAACAATTGTTAACAAGATAGAGACCTAAGACTACCTTTTTCCCCTCAAGGAGTTTGGGGACTGAGATTTTTGTTTAAATTATTCAAATGTAATTAAAATTACTTGAAATAATCTTTATGATTTCTTGACACCTCATGGGAATCTATTGTTTCAATCATCTTGGCACACATGGAGGACAAGTGCATGAAAATGGCCTAGAAACTACATTATTAAACCTGTTCATAGGTGTTTGAGTGAGTAAGGTCTTTTAACAAGTTTAAAAGGTATATAAATCCTAATAAAATATATAATGACCTTATATAATTCATTTAAATAGGTGTATATGGTGGTATAATATTTTGGAAGTCTCTAAATGAAGCCATGTGAAGACTATCTTCTTGGTTGCATAGAAAAGCAAGGTTACATACGTTATGAAGGTCACCAATGGCATCAATAAACTAATTACACCATTTTAATCACATAATTACATCCTTGATATGTTATATAGGAAATATTAAATCCCAATTCAATGTCTATAGGTAGTTTTGAGAGCCTTTTATAAGCAGTCCACTATTCATGTTGTTGAAGACATTTAAGGAAGCATAATAGGCTTCAATCAACTATTCAAGCTTGCCTCAAGATTGAACATGATATTTAAGACTCCTAATATGACTTAAAACACCTCAAACATTAATTTTAATGTCATGAAACATGTAAAAATCCATATATATTTCTCAAGCCTACTTGGATCTTATATTGCAAGTATACCTATAAACATCTCCAAAATTCATGTCAAGTAAGTTATGCAGACTCAATTGTAAGTGATTTTTAGGTTGAATAAATTTTACATGATATTATTCAACATATCCTTGAGATTGAAATTTTTTTGTAGTAGCCTTAAAATAAGGACTAGGTCTTGGATGGAGAGATAAACTTGTCCTCATTACCTCATATTGAACTAAACAAGTTTCAACATGAAGTTGCACATTATATGGATAAGGATCATAATATCAAGATATTTAGGCCTTAAGTATCACTCTCAACAAGATGAAATATGTATTTAATGAACCAAAAATGGTGTACATAGATGATAAGGAGTTCAAGTAGGCCATGTGTCAAGATAGAAACTTGTAATTGATCCAACCAAGAAAGGGTAGTTTCAAGTGAATAAAGATGAGTCATAAGAGATGAAGAGTCACTTATCCTCCACCTTTGATTAGGAAATCATCAATCCAAGATAACACATGTTGATAATTAATAATAAGACCATTTATTCACCTTCTCTTAGCATTATAAATATTTTCATGATAGATGCCAATCATGATGGGCTTCTTACATGTTTATCCTCTCTCTTTCTTATTCATTCCTCTATAAATACTCCTAAAAAATATAATTTAAAGGATCCTCCAAATTAGTATGGTGAATCCATACTAAAATTGATACTTGTTTTTTCTTTTTAAGTGAATATAAACTTAATTTTCCTTCTTTATTTCACATTTAATGTTTACATGGTGAATTGTTATTGAATGATAGTTTTGGTGTTCAATCTCTTTTCATTTGTCCTCTTCATTATTGCCTACTTATGAGTTAATTATCTCTTTATAGGTCATATGGTGTGTATCAAGTGGTTATGAAAATATTAATTATGGTAAACCTTCATTAGTTCCTCATTCAAGGCCTCTTTATTTCCCTTTTAGTTGATGTATCAGCTATAATATCGATATTGAAATACTTATGCTAGAGAATTGTCTAAAGTTGTGTGATTATATTCAATATTTTTATCTTTGTTATCAACTCATAAGCCATAGGAGGAGACCAAAAAATTTGTGCATCACCCCTTTTTATATTTTTTTCATCTTTATCTTTCTATTTTCATTATAATTTGAGTAGGTGTAGTGATAATATAGGTGTAACATCAAGGGATCTAGCCCTCTATGGAGGTTCTCTTTAGCCATAGGCCACCCACAACATTAGAGAGTTCATATTGTGTCAATTAAATGTGGAGGTATAAAAGACCTCCTTAAAGGGATAAAATCAAAGTGACAATAAGTACTAAAAATTATAAACTTGACACACATTTACCACACATGAATTGTGCACATAAATGTGGTCCTAACCCACCTTTTTCTCACACTTACATGCTACCTCATTATTTTTACCCTCTTTATTTTTTTTTGAAAAAACTACAAGAATATTAAAATATGTCAATACCAACTTATTATCTCATACAAACATCCCTATATCTTTATTTTAGTCCTTTTATGCATGCACCACTACCATCAAACTATGTAAGTATCTTTAGTTGATATTTACCTTTGCCTAAAAATAGTGACCCACTCCTAGAAATGACTACTTTTTGAAATTAATTCTTTCTCTAGGGTCATCCCATTTTTCTATAATTATCCAATTTGACTCATATATATACAAAATGACTACATCACTTGATTGGGGACTTAATACTTATTTAATACACATATATACAATATTGTGCATTGAGAAAAAATAACCTATTCCTTTAAAAATAAAAAATAATTAATATGAGTAGTCACAAGCCAATTCTAAGTCATACAAAAGCTAGGTTAAGGAAATATTATAAAGAATCAGAGCTATATCATTTATTACATTTATATAGTAAAGGAACACAATTTCACTATCACACTAGGTTAGATAACTACATGTGGATTTATTTTCTCATTTGAAGGTCAAGTACATAAGCAATGATCAATCATCAGTGAGTGTGATTAGGGCTAGCTTAGTGCATTACACTTTCCCAAAATTTTAAGTTTTCTATCCCTCATAATCACACATAGGGTTTCAATTTGAAGTAGGTTTATTTATTGATTTGTACACATAATTAGGGTTTATCATCACATATACAAAGATTTTAGAGATATATAAAGGTGATTTTATGGTCACAAGATCCCTATTTTGGCACAAGTCACTACCAACCACTACATGCCAGTATCGATAGTCAACACTAACCTAGATCTAATGAACCAATGTTTTGTAAATATAATTAAATTTCATGAACTTGATGATTAATATGTTTTATTTAGTCTATTTTACATAAATAACACACTCAAAGTCATAAAATTACTCACAAAATCTAATTATACATCCCTTATCCTTAATATATTTAATAAATGCCACTTGTCAAAACATTGTAATATATTTCAATATTTTACATTCAAATTCATGTTTAAATGCCAATTTTAGTAATCTAAAATCATTTACTAGTTTATATCTTAATTGTATTAAGTAATTTATCTTAAGTTAAATTAGGGAAAAACATATTATTGTACAGACATATTAATTTCACATTACCAAATCATAGGTTTTCATTATGTTGTTATCCTTATTTTTAGGGTTTTCATATTTATACCTTAGGGTTTTGATTTCATAACTAATTCCCAAGTGTTTCCATATTCATTAGTTTAAATATAATGACGTATCCCCTTTGCCCTAGGGTTTCATGCTTATTCATCTACTAGGGATTACTCATTATGGTTATTCCTTGAGTGGTTGATATTTAGATCAAAATGGATCTAATTTAAAAATTATTATACATTTTTATTATTTGTATTTATAGGATTAAAATCTTTTTTTTTGTCAAAATATTATATGTATTTTCAAAATTTTATAATTTACTATTTTTAGTAAATTCCACCTAAAGGGATAATGGTGTACCTATTTTAAAATTAGTTTTTGGGTTTTTTTAATCCACTAATTTTCATCAAAAATATCTTTTAAATTTAAAAATTTCCCCATGTATTTATTTAGGTGGTTATTTATTTATTTTATACATTATATGGTGGCTATCATGGATATCAATAATGTATACTTTATTATAAAAGCAATGATTGTTATAATTATACATTGTTGGCCGTAAATATTTAATATCTTTCATAATCTTGTAAAAAATAGGTGAAAATCATGTATATTAAAACTAAGTGTAAAATTAATGATGATTAATTTTTAAAAGTCCTTAATAGTACATGTACACATCTAAAATTAACCACTCTACCACTTTCTACTAATTTCATCCTCATCCCATAATAATTCTATTTATTAATAAATTTTTATATAATTAACTATAATTATCCATATATATCACTTAAATCCTCTTAACATTTTCCTACACTATCTCAATATTATTCTTCCCACATTACCCTTGGTATCAATTAATTACTTAATTACCATTCTCCTATAAAGTCATTTAACATTAATCTCCACTCACATAATTCTAAAGGACTTTTAAATTCCTCCTCAACTAGCCTCACCCAACCACACTAAAATACTTACAAATCACATTCTTAAAACTCATGTAATATCCATCTATTAGTCCTAAGAAAATTTATAAACTCTTAAACTTCATAGAGAAACTCCCTACTCCTTTCTAAAAATTGCTAAGAATTTTTAATTCCCTCTAAATATCCTATCCATTGATTCAACCTCCATGGATGAAATATATCCCTCCATTATCCCATATAAATTATATAAATCCATCCAAACCTCCATGAAAACCAAGATATTTTCACATATGAAGAGATTTAAATGTAAAATCTTACAATGCTATCATTCTATCACCTTGTCTAACCAATCAGTGAGATCACATCATGTTGTCAAAATATTCAGTCTACAAGAGCAATAAAATATTCCAAATCAAAAATAATTCATTAAATTCCATTTTTATCACATCCACCTCATCAAGGGTAAGATTTAATTGATTTTTTAGGTATAACTTTGTTTATTTGTATTTAATTTACATTACATGTGAATTTATTCTCTCTTTTCTTAGTCTTAAAGTGTGTGTGTTTAGGTCTAGGGCATGAATATTTATTTTATTTTGGTTATTCATAGATTAACATATTTTATTATAATTTAAACATACATCTATGATGACCATAGTGTGATAAATACATTAACCATTGCTTGTTAGGTTTCTAATGTGTTCTATTAAGCTTGCATGTTCCTTAGAGGAGTTTTAGTATCCAAAATCCTTCATTTTTCATGAAATAATTATGCCAATAATGTTATTGGATTTATACTTTGAAGTACAAACTTAATCTTCTGTAAAAGTGATTTCATCATTCCCATCGGTAACTATGTTCTAACCACTAGGCTAATTGTGGTTGTTCTGCTAACTGCTTGACCTTTTGGCATGGTTTTATCAAAGATGATTTTGATGTTTTATAAATTTTATTATATTGATAATTTAATTATCATAGTTTTTAGTGATTTTTTTAAATTTGTGTCTATGTATATGCAATTTGAAAGGATGCCACTATATTATTATAGCTTTTTTCATGTTATCAGTGTCTTCATTCTCACAATCATCATCTTCGATAGGTTTAACCATGGATTTGAAATATCCACTTTATTTTTTGTTAAGCTTTTATTCCTATGTTAAAAATACACCATTGACTATCATAAAATTTGTCATAGTGGCAATTTTTTTGTTCATTTCCATAATGCCTTTGTTTATTAGTCTAACATTTTTTGTTTAGTATTGTGTTTTATGCATTAGTGACTTTGATATTTTATCAATATATTTTTAGTTTTTTTGGTATAAAATATGATTTATTTAATATTTTGACCTATTTTGTATTATTTATGGATTAGATATTATATTAGTAGATTTGTGATTTAAATTAAAGAATATTTTCCTAATAATTTTAATTCTTGCTAGAATTTTTCAATCTAGTAGCTTTATGCTATGTAGTTATAGTTTTGATCTAGGGATCATTAGCTTTGATCTAAGTATTACTGGATTTCATTTATAATTATGTTTTATAGGTTGAACATCAAGAATTAAATCCAAACTAATAATTTTTTCTAGAAGGTCTACCTATCAAATAATCAATAGTAAAATGTCATTGTAAATAATTTTTTGAATCATAATTACATATTAGTCAAGATAATTAACTAAATATAATTACTCACTTTTAGGTGACTTGATTTTGTATTCTCTCCCCTTACACTTTAATGGTTACCTTTGAATCAAAACTAGTTGAATTTACCTTATTTGATCTTAAAATATTATATATATCTGTCATTTTTTATCTGCATGTTTCACCCAATGCAATATTTTGCATGCTCTTCCCACACACTTGTAGGGAGACCTTTGGGATCAAAAGCCATCAAAACATCATCCATTTATTCTTTTTAAAAGGGAAATGTGACATGGATTTGATTTCACACACTTTAAATATTAATTAGGTGGGTTGTGATGTGAATTTCATCACCACGCACTAATCTAAACCCCATGTTTATGTGAAGTATAAATCTCAATGAGAGATATCATAAATATAATATGAATTACCCATAAACGATTTTGTGAAGTGGGTGGATACACTCCAATAATTGATCATCAAATAAAATCCTTATAAGGGCTCAGGTCCCATGTACCATTAGCTATTTATGGGACTCCCTTAATGACAATTTAACAACCAAGAGTAATACCCTTGAATAAAAAACAACCTACACTACTAGAAAAATAACATCCTCAAAGAGAAATGACCACATACATACTAGAGTGAGGGTTGAGATACCAACCTAGTCATCACTTTACATAAGTAGATCATTGGGATGATAGTTGATTTATACACCCATATCAAATAATATAGGCTTATCATTTGCCTTATCTTTTTTGATTGTTGTTGGGAATGGTTTTATTTTATATCATTACACAAAATAAGATCCACATTAACATTCATCATCTAACATCAACCTACACATAAACATCCTTTTTAAATAATCCTACTCCAATCAATCATACTTTGATATTAGCATACCTAACACACCTTTTCATCCCTTAGTCCAAACATACATTGAATGACATATTTAATAAAACCCCCAACAAGTCAAAATATAATTAAAGTCTAATATTGTGATTACAACATCACACATAGTCTAATGTTTTACATATCTACACTTTTCAACCAAGCACCTCTAATCACATCAAATTTGAAATCATCCTTGTTCACATAAATCTAAAAAAACAATCAATACTAAAATTTTATTATTCCACATATGCAACAAACCTTTCACATATTATTATTAACTCCTTTTTTCTTGCTTGAATCTAAGCCTATTCAAGTTTGAATCAGATACCCTATCAAATATTATCATCAAATTATTCTAATTTAATCATCCAAGTCATCCAATCTAACTTAAGAAAATCAAATCAATATCATTTAATAACTTGAGCTATCCTAATCAAAACCCATCCATTATAATCATAGGTAATTTAGAAACTAGTCAACCCATCAAGATTATCAACCTGATAAACATCATTTAGCTAGTCAAAACCTAGAACCATGCCAACATCTAGGGTCACTTATAAACCCAACTAAATAAATAAATCAATTACATAAAATATAATATAATATCTTGACTTATCTATTCATAAATTTCAAACATAAAATCAACATAAAAAGGTTATAATACCCTAATCAAATCTAAATTTCACTAGCTCATGTCAAAATCAAACCAAAATTTATCAAGATCATCCACTTAATACCTCTCAAATAAATTAAAATTTATCACATAACATCACTCCAAGTTTAATATTTAATTAATAATAATCAACTAATGTGCATTTGAAAATCACACAGTCCAAAATCTAAATCTGGTCCACTTTAGCTAACCATCCAATGATCATTTCTTAACCTTTCTAATCAATTGTCTGCACTTATCGATTGGGGCCAAAAAATAACATCAGCCATCCTTTCTCCCATATTGATATATGGACTCCCAAATATATTTGGATATCACCTTATTCAAATAATACATGTTTTTAAAAAAGAAAATAGTCCTTTTGCAACTCTTATAAATGGGGGCCTAACTTCCTCTAGACTTTGATCCCATAAAACTATTTTACATCATAAGTAGGAACAATTAGACTCATCCATATAAAAGTCATCCTAATCCTATTATCTATAATATAAAATCAAATAAAATGTTTTTTTCCACCATTTATAGCCCTTATCATGACATCCCCTATCACATAATTAGAGGGAACCTTATCCTAGCAACCCTATCCAATACTAGTTCATCCTCTAAGCCACATAAAACACCACCATCCAATTATATCCTGACATCGCTACACAAATTGAAATCATCCAATATATAGTAAAATTATCCCACATCTAAAAAATATGTGAATAAATACAATATGTTCCTCTTAGTGAATCCTTTGAATCAATGTTTTACCAACTAGCCACAACCAACATGATCATCTAGCCATTCACCAAGATTTTTGAATATAATATACCTAAAACCTATTAGTAAAGAGAAGGCAAATACTATCAATACCATATAATCTTAGGTAATTATATTAATATATGCCTCACATTCATAATTTATGTCCAAGATCTCATTGACTATAGTGAAACCAAAATCAAGATGAATTAGATGAATCCACATTTGAAATTGAGTAACAAGGGATGTGCTAGGATTATTTTCTAGATCATAATTAAACTCTCCTATTTAAAAATCAAGATAAAGATAGTGAACCCATATTTTATGAGACTCTAATCTCTATGATCATCTACATACCCTTGAAGATCATATTTTAGATGAGCCTAGTTGACATGTCTTTGATGATCCCCTCTTGAATGAGCTCATCTTAAAAGAAAACATCATTAAAAAACCATATATATTTTAGCTATCACACAAGATTCCCCATTTAAGTAAATCTCTTCATCCAAAATCCTCCATAGCTAAGAGGAAAGTGAATAAGGTACTTGTGAACCATACTATCCAACATGCCCTTTTTATAGCCACAATTGAAACATAATCTACTAATAGCATCACAACATAAAAATCATCCATGTTAGTATCAGTATTAGAATAATTAACATCATCATAATCATCATCATCCACACCAAAACTATGAGTTCACAATATTAGATAATTATGTCCACCAGATCAAGAAAAAACCTCAATGATCCTTCTATGATTATTGAGTATATTTTCTTCATAATTGAAATAGGTCCTCCTAGTAGCCTTTACTATGTTAAGGATAGACTCAATCCTTCATCAACATCATCAATCCTTTCATCAAAAACATAAATAATTTCATTTATATCCCCCATCCTTTTGATATATCTAATCCTTTCTATCATCTCAACAATAAATATCTCAAAATTATTTATTGGGACCAATAAAATCACACACTCTTGGACTCCTTCCATTAAGACACATAAGTTTAAAAATTCATGGGGACCCAAGATACCATCCAATCATAAAAATAAAGTAATGGAGTAAAAATCCACTTTAATCAAGAAGTATATCTTGAACAATCATAATATTACCTCTATCAAGCCAAATCAAATAATCAAAAAAATCAAAAAATTAACATACCCTAGTGAAAACCTCCTTAAGGTGATATGTGAAAAAAAATCAAATAATTGAGAAAGTCAATAAGAAAATCCCTATGGTGTAAAATATCATTATGTTAGTAATGGATAATACAAATTAAAAAAATGATCAACAAAATTAAAAATCAAAGTCTCTTAATGAAAACATTTTTTAAGAACTACTAGAAAATCAAAATTTGATAAATATATCAAATAAAGAAGATTCCATTGGTGAAAACCCATTTGAGGTTCCAATAGACAAATTAACAATATTCCAATAATTTGTATTGGTAGAATATAAGAGTCTTGAGGTTTTAGACCCCAAAACATACAAAATTATGTTACAAAAATCACAAATGGAGTATCTAAAATTAGAAATGGTGTGTGAGACTATTTATCCTATTTTTTATTCTCCTAATAGTTTTATCTCCCAACGTGATCTTATCATCCATCCAAACCATGTACATCACTAAAAAATCAAATCCTGAATCGAATCCATACCATACCTCACCCTTCAGGGCAACATTGTATTTTTTAGGGGCTAAAAAGACCCTTGTTAAGATGTATCGAGGAGGGTGAATCAAAAATCAACAAAGATGACAAGGATGTTAGTGGAGCCTATATCAACAACATGATCTTAGTGTAAAATATATCTAAAATAGGTATCAATTGAATATCATAATGTATCAACATAATATAACTTAAATACATCCAATAAATTGAGATGTCATTAATCTATCAATAAATAAAAAATAAAACAAATCAAATGAAAAAAGTCATTCCTCCAATGGTGAAAACTAGTTTTCTTACATGCTGGGAAAGTATCATGATAAAAAAAAGTATTTGATGTCAAGTGTAATAGTCTATTATATGCAAGTACAATTAAACTTGGGGTAAAAATCCACTTCATCCCTCCATTGATATACTAATATCCATTTTCATCTCTATATGCATCGATATACCTATCCCACAACCATCCATTTCTATAATAAACATCTTCTGTCATTCTCTTTTCCATCTTACTTTGTTTTCTTTCCATCTTGACCTTATTACATAAGTAAGATAAGTTTCAATATTTTTATGTAAATAACTTTGGCATATCCTCTAAATGACACATTGATGATGAGACATTTGGTTTCCACGCAACATAATCCTTGGAGATCCATGGTCCATTCCTCATTATCCCTCATCTCATTTGAGAATCATACATATCCTTTCACCATATCATCCACTATCATTCTCAATCCTATTTCCTTGTCCTTTTTAAGAAAGCAAGATAATTTTTAATCTTGTTTTAGAAACATCTTTCCTTATCCTCTAAGCAACACTTTGATGATGGGACATTTGGTTTCCATATGACATAATCCTTGGAGGTCCCTAGTCCATTTCTAATTGTTCCTCATACTTTTTGACAATCATCCATATCCTTTCCCCATTTAATTGACTATCATTCTCCATTATATTTTTTAGGCTTCGGTTTTACCTTTGCTAATGACCCCATTTTGTACATACATATCTATAAAACCCTAAAACTCAAAAAATGTAGAAAAACATAAAATTTTGAAAATAAAAAAAATAACCTAGTCATCTTGTGTTATGTCCTAATAAAATCTAAATCTAAATCCTCATCAAAATCCACATTTATTATCTAAATCCACATCCTTTTCTAACAATTCATTGCAACTATTATATCCATTTGTCTATCAAATATAACCTCATGACATATATCATTACCTAGGGTGAAAATAAGAAAAGACCAATAAAATCAAGATCCTTTCATTTCACCCTATGTATTTTCAAAAATATAATAGATAAGACATTGATCACATAAAAATAAATACATCATATAATTCTTATGTCAATACTTATGTGATCATTTTGGTTTTATATATCTTTGTCTAATCATTTATGTTTATATGAGTATCTATATATATATTCATTTGAATGTATTTGATTAGTCATTTTTTGGATATATTTATTTATCTTTAACCCCTTTTATCATTGTGTAATAACATATGGTAAACATGTCATCATCTTTGTTCATTATACCAATGGTGCATTATGCTACTTACTACTTGTATACTATTTTTTAAGTCTTTGTATCTTTTACATCAATACAATGTTGATTGTAGTTTTAATAACAAGATGAAATCCATCAACCGGACTTAAAAGAAAAATTTTAAAAAAAAATTTGAGAAGATATAACCCATAAATGATAGGAATAATTTATAAATGGATAATAATAATAAACAAAATTAGAGTGAGACCAAATTGAAATTTATTATTCAATAAATGGTCTATCTAAATCTCCTTCATACATTGATTTTATAAAATTTTCAAATTCTTATTTGACCTCTCCTCTTACATGCCTCTTTAACTTCTCCTTATTGACACATATAGCATTTATTTTATCTTTAATAATAAGTCCTTGTACCCTTGCTAACATCCAACATGCATTATTATAAAATGTCATCATGGTGACATTTATGTTATGGTGCATACTACCTAATGCTATATTAAATATTATTGTGTATACATATAGCTCAAGATCAAGACAATACAAAACCCACACCCATCAACGTCATATCATCATCAAATAATTTATTAAATCCTTATCAATCATCCATATCCATCATCCAAATGAAATCATCTAACCTTTCAATATGTAATCCTAATCATGATTAGATCCAAGTCAAATCACCCATTAACCCTATACAATTGAATAAAATATATCAAACATCCAACTATAAATATTGTCCAAATTAAGAATCATAATCAATAAATTAAGCCTTTAGTACATCCTAACTAATCTAAGATTTTTTATAACATCCATCATCATCAACAATAATCTTATCTAATCCTGATTAGTCTCTTTAGGGAATCCTTGAGGAACCATCATAATCTAATCTATCTTATAATCTATCATCACATAACTCCCTTTTAGGGAGAACTAAATCGGCCTAAGGTCCATACTAAATATTTAGGCATCACTAAATCACATGGGGAGTTTGAGCGTAACTCAACCATAATCATCATCACCATTCATCTCTATTATAGTCATTTAAAATCATTCATAATTAATTGTATCCTATAAAATCCTTCACCAACATGATTTATCATCATTAATCTATGAAATCAATATAATCCTTGAGCTAAAATAAATCAATCAATGATCAATAAACCATCCACTCAATCATTTCCCTAATCTTTCTATTAGTCTCATGCACCTATTGATTATGAATGACCAATAATTACATCCATATTTTCTCCATCAATAATCAAGCAATAGATCAATCAATACCATCAAAACTAGCAGTTCTCTTTGACATATGCCATTTCCTAGGATACGTCTAATGCTCTCATCTTTGATAATCAATCTATTAAAATTTTGTGAATTTGCCCTTTCATATGTCATTGATTAGAGCACATACTAGGTTTTAAATTCATTTTTAACTCCCTTACATAAATCCTTACTAGGGGAATCATCAATTCAAACCCAAATATTTATTAAATTATATTTCATGGATTGACAAATTTACATCATATACATCACATATATCCCATCAATTAAATCTATCCCTAACCCTCTTTCTTCTATCCACACATACCACCCATAAATTTTATTTTGAGCGAACAAACATAATATTCCTTCCTACATGACCTATCAAGGGGGAACCACCCATTTTAGCTTTCATCAATTTACTAAATCACATGACTTTTCACTTCTTTGAAATGCCATTACTTCTACCAATTACAATGACATTTTAAAGAGGAGCAAAATGTAAAAATTTAAAATTCACTACTCCATCACTTGCTACTCATTCCATCTTCATCCCATACTAATTATATTAATTAATATATTTTTATATAATTATCAATATGTGTGTGTGTGTGTGTGTGTGTGTGTGTGTGTGTGTGTGTGTGTGTGTAGATATATATGTATGTATGTGTGTGTGTGTGTGTGTACATGTGTGTATTGTGTGTGTGTGTGTAGATATATATGTATGTATGTGTGTGTGTATGTGTGTGTGTGTGTGTGCGTGTGTGTACACACACACACACACACACACACACACACACACACACACACACACACACACACACACACACACACACACACACGTAGGTGTGTGTGTGCGTGTGTGTACTATGTGTGTAGATATGTGTGTGTGTGTGTGTGTGTGTGTGTGTGTGTGTGTGTGTGTGTGTGTGTGTCTGTGTCTGTGTGTGCGTGTGTGTGTGTGTGCGCGCGTGCGCGCGCGTGCGTGCGTGTGCATGTGTGTATCCCATTAACATTTTCCTTGACTAGATCAACCTTATTCTTCCTAAGTTATCCTTAGTATCAATTAATTACTTCATTACCATTCTCTTAAAATGTCAATAAATTAATCTCCACTACATAATTATTAAGTAAATTTAAATTCCTCCTCAAATACCCTTACCTACCCCACTAACATTCATATAAATCACATTATTAAACCTCATGTAATCCCCATTTACTAATCCTAATCAAATCTAGAAACCTATAAACTTATTAGACCCACTTCCCAATAATTTAAAGAGTTTTATAGTAATTATTAATTCTATCTAAATATCCTAGCCTTTGATCTTCATCCTCCATGGATGAAATATATCTCTCCATTCTCCCATAAACCTTATATAAATCCATGCACAACTCCATGAAAACCAAGAAATTTTGACATATGAAGAGATTCAAATGTACAATATTGTAATGTCATCATTCCATAACTTTTACTAACCAATCAACTAATATTAATTCCAAAAAAGCAATCAAACATTCTAAATAAAGCATCAATAATTCAAGTCCATTTCGATCACATTAACTTCATCAAGGAAGAGGAATGTCATTGGTTCTTGAGGTAGAAATTTGTTTATTTGTATTTGATTTGCATGGCATATGAATTTAGTATCTGTTTTCTTAGTATTGAGGTGTGTGTGGTTGGGTCTAGCATATGACTATTGAATGTTAT
This sequence comes from Torreya grandis, assembly GCA_037957365.1. NCBI lineage: Eukaryota > Viridiplantae > Streptophyta > Pinopsida > Cupressales > Taxaceae > Torreya > Torreya grandis. The sequence goes on along the minus strand of JARHVA010001963.1, from coordinate 1,600,469 downwards.
TTCATTGTTCCTATATTAACATCTTGGATATAATTTTACATATATAATACATCTTCTATAATCCCAAGTATTTTCATATGTGCCTTATTTAGTCTTGCCTCAAGATTATGAAAGCTACCATCCCTCTCTTATATATTTAAATGTTATCACTATCCCAAAATATAGGGCGACCCATCCTATAGTATAAATATAAGTGCATCATAATGTTCATTCTTGTTGTAGTAACTTGAATTTGTTCACAAATACTTGATCATGCCTATTTTATCTTTGTTTACCATTAACTAATAAGATCCTTAATTAATACTTATTTCACCAATTTGACCTATCCTACGCATATGATAAGATCCATTTCCATTATAATTCCATCTACTGTCACCTACATAAATGATATTACTACTAAAAAACCTTTATGCATCTGTATGCTTTGACTCAAACCCAAAACTCGATACTTTTCTTGAATGGATAAGAATGCCTAATATAATATGAATACTTAAAATTCATGTCCATATCTACCTTTTTTGTCCTCACCCCCCCGAAAAAAAAAAAAAAAAATTAAAATGAAATCATCCCTATCATGGCCTTAAGATTTACGAACTCTCCAATGGGTCTTTTTCCTTCTTGAACTATTATAAAAACACATTCAATTTTTTTATTTAAAACATCTTGGAAATCCTATATATTATATTGAAAAAGATTATTCACAGAAGTTTATATTGAAAAAACATTCCATATTCTTCCTAAATCAATTTCTAAACACTTCAACCAATCATGAGCCAAGTTTGAATTCAATTCTATGCAGCCCTAGGCAAACATGATCAAGTATTCAAGCCAATTCTAGATGCATTTATATAGTCAAAAGAGTGCAGTTATAAAAATCAATTAGATGGGAGGAATACATGGAGGTTTGATCCCTATTTAGATAAATACTTAGGTTGTTGAGTTATATCACAACTCCAACCACTAACCCATTTTTACTATTTATGGCACAAATGTAGGGTTTTGAACTTCAAAAAGCTATCTACTAGTTTCACATGCAACATAGAATATAAAATTATCACATATAGGCATATTTTACACAATATCATAGGTTTATTACCTAATTTATAGTATTTTTCCAAAAAAATAGAAATTCCAACCTAGGACATCAATGCCTCTCAATATTGACCCTCTTAGGCATACCTATCCATATAGCATTTGAGGATCATAGTTTGGGAACATTATAGTTTTTCATCTTTATTACTATTTCTATATTTTTTCCAATCATCACATTAAACCAAATGAATCAAAAATATAAGTATAAATATATTCTTCATAGTTTAGTCTTGTTTGCATTCATTCTATTTCATCAATTTAAATTATTTGCTTTTAATTTCCTATTTGTAAGTGTATTTACATTACCCTGATTTATTCAATTAAATTTATATAATTAGGATTGATATTTATATATTAATTTAAATTCAAATAAAACATTTAGTGAACCCATTTATTGATTAAACATTGTAAAATCCTATATTTTTTAGGGTTTTAATATCTTAGGATTTCCAAAAACATTTGTCCTAGGGTTTCAAAAAATTTGTCTTATGGTTTCAAAATTTTCTCTTCATTTATATACATATGATTTTTGACTTTTTTGTAATATATTTTAATTTTGTTTACAGTGAATGATATAGATCCTTTTTATGATTGTGATAAGATAACTATCCAAAACTTTAAACAAGTTTGATTAATGTAATGTTTTGTCAAGTCAAGCATAACATGGGAGTAAGATTAGTCATATAGTCAAGATATTATAAAGCCTCATATTAAATATAAAGATGGTGATAGATACTATATCTCTAATAATTTACATGTCACTATCTCAAGGTTAAGTTAAGAAACACTATAGTGTCAAATGAATGTAATAAACATTTCTTTCCTCAATCCCCTCCACCTTTCACACATCCTATTGATGGTGTTTTTATGCACATTAAACTATAAATACCTAGGTTTTGTGCTTTTGAAACCCTTAAGGATCAAATCATCACTACGACAAAGTCAATAGAAGAGTTAAATAATAATCATTAGTATTTGGTTTCAAACATCACATCATGGGAAAATCACATTACACTCACTAAAAATCTAAATTATGATAATGTCAATCATGTGTTTGCATCTTCATCTAAAAAAAATATTCCTAACAAGACTTCATATAAAATTAGTGATTCAAAAATTGCACAAAATGATACTAAGAGTTCAAGTGAAATTCTAAGATAAATTATTAGAAAAAAAATGATCAAACTACCCCATATACATCCTCTTAGAAGATAAAAATATTATTATTAATATAATGGAATGCATGGTCATCATACAAATAGTTTTTTTCCTTGAAGAATAAAATATAATGTCCCATTAATAGCAGAGATCCTATAATAGACACATCAATCAATAAACCCATACACATCAATATATATCCTAAATAGGAAGTATGGATACAAAAGGGAAAAAATGAACAAATAAATATATAACAAGAATAATACCACTTAACATAATATAAATTTTAAGAACAAACTTAAGGTAGTCAAAAAGTCACATTTGTCCAAAGTTTTATCATGAATAAATGTCCAAAACAAAATATTCTTAAAAAAACTAATGATATACATATAATTGATAAGGAGTCAAAAATGTTATCTAATTCATGTAAAGAACAAAAATTTAAGCTGAATACTAAAATTTTTATGCTTACATATTCAAATCAAGAATTCAAAGAATACATTACATCTCTTCCTATCATTCAAACAAAGATGCATGACCCTTCTATAGTTAATAATAAGATGAAATATTTTGACAATGATGAACATGCTAAAGAAAAAACAATTAAATAAGGAAACTAAAATATATTATGCAAATGAATTTTCATACATAGATGCTCAAATTGGTATATCAAAAATTTAAGAACAACCTAAGAAGATAATCATTTCCTAGTATGACTATATGCAAAAGATGATTGGAATGATCCAAATAATATGCAAGATGAAGATGGAAACCTAATCAAAGGTTATGGCAAAAATGATATAAGGCCTTAACATAGGCATCCCCTTTATGATATCTTTGTATTTTAGTAATAAAAAAACTGATTGTACATAGCTTATTATTGCTTACATCTTATTCTTCCATCTGTTACATATGTGATCAACTAATCCCTTATTTTATGCCATTGATTTTAATTAATTTTTTTAACCTCTTGGTCCTCATATTTTAAAATCCTACTATGATCAAGTAGGTTATGTTACTCTCTATCATTACAATCTACACTATCACATACTTAGTTTTTTGTCCAGATAAAATTGCTAAAGTCATATATAATCGCTAAACACTGTTATCCTAATTGGTCAAACCTATCCTTTTCTATTTTCTACCAAGAAATTACATTTTTAGAATCATGATCCTTAATAATATGGACTTATACTTTTAACAATCAATTTCAGTTAGTAAAACATTGTTGTTCATGCACAATATCCTCTTTTTCAAGCCATATTAATCATACATGTGAGATCTTTTGATAATTATACATTCAATGAAATGAGAATGTACAAACCACATATTACATACTATTATTATTCTTGCATATTTCCAAATATTACTTTGGAGCCATATTTCTCATACTTCATCTTGTAAATGTCTCCAAGTAAATTACTATCACAGACACATGTTGTGAGTTATTTAGATAGACTTCATCTTCTTTTATGCTTAGAACCTTGATTAATTTCAATTTCAGCCTTGTTTTTTTCTAAAAAAATTAAAATACAAAAACTCCATATATAATTAAAAATTAAAAAAACATTCAAAATATTCAAAATTAGGTTCTGAATATGGCTAACGATCTAGTTTACATCTTTACAATATGTTATTTATCTCATGATTGGTAGATAAAATATTCTTTATATTTCACACATACTTTTCATAGGTATCTATGAAGTGTTGTGTAAGACATACATGCATTTTTATGGATTAATATGTTGTAATTTTCTCTACCCATTGGCCTTGATAATCATGGGGCATATTATTCACATGTGATAAAATTCATGTTATTTTTATAAAAAATTGTATTTTTCATCTCTCAATTTTATAGAAATTCCTTGATAAAATTTATATAATACATGTTGTACATGAAATGTTATTTTATAGGATATGATCACATGAAATTTGCATAACCTAGATTACCTTTTATAATTATATGTTTTATTGATGTTTCCTAATTTTAGATACTATACTAAAACTTTGATTATCTAATACATTGGCCCTTGGACCTTGTGTGAAACTCTTGCTTGATAAATATTTATGATATCTTGTGTGTTGTGTACAACATTTTAACATGTCCTTATTTTGGCCCTTTACTCATGTGTAGTGTGTGACATTTTAACATGTCCTTTATTTGTCTCTTGGACTTATCTGTGGTGTATGACATTTGAACATGTCCTTAATTTATCTCTTGGCCTTATTTGTAGTGTGAGAAATTTGAAAATATAATTTATTTGGCCTTGGCTCTATGTATGAGAAACATTTGAGCATGTCCTTACAATTAACCCTTGGCCCATTTGTGTCAAATTTCTATCATTTATGTTTGTTTTGTTTGTCCTTGTTTAACTTGATAAGTTTTATAAGTATCATGATCCATATCATGCACTCTTAACATACTAATTATATGAACTTCAATGATACATTATATAGGCTTTTCCTCTTACATTCATTGCAATATTCAAACCTTACTTGATAACACATTTCCATATGTTATAATTTTCAATGATAACATCTTACTATGCATGTTTAAAGTTAATTAATTTTGTTGAGATAAGTGATTTTTTCAAGAGAAAATTCTCTCACCTCAAAATGAGGGCACTTTAGTGGGATTTTCTTTCATGAGATATACCATTTTCAAAGAGAAAAAATTAGTTATAGACTTAATAAAAATTCAAAGTTGAAAATGTAGTTATTGTCACATATTATGGGGGAATATTTCATTACATATGCACTCATATTTTATTTTGATGGAGAAAATACACATAATTTTAAAGTTTCAAATAAAGTTACAATGAGAATTGACATACAATTTCAAATTATATAATTACAATGGGAACATAATAACAATTTTATGCCATAGTCTTTATTTCATGGACATGGTAGGTGCATGGGTATAATCCATTCTCTTATGATAATTTTTTCATATACTAGGATATGTTAGGATGTTCCACTTGAATCTACAAACCATTTACAATGGTTGATTCAGTTTAGTTGTATAGTACATGAATTTTCATCATTGAGTACTCAAACATTATGTGTAAAAATCTATTAGGATTCCAAATTATTTACATTTTAGGTTACAAATATGGATATAAACAATAAAGTTTTACCAATATTTAATGATCAATATTTTCACTTCAAAAGAGTAAACTCAAGTTGGAGTTTGATAACCCCCAATTTTCTCCAATGATCTAGCTAAAGAACCATATTTTAAAATTGATTCATGGGAGGCACCAATTTGCCAATGTTTAAAGGAAACATCATCACCAAGTAAAATCACAAAATTAAACATAGTTGTCATATATTTATGTGTCTTCATTCCATACTCTCATTTTAGTTTTAAAATTACTCAAATTAAAGCAATTTTAAATTTATTAAATATCATGTCAAATTAAAAATTATCAAAAATCAAGAAAAAGTTTCAAATGTTCAAATTTAAGTTTTCAAAGGAACAAAATAACTACTTAAATGTTTTTCAAGGTTTCCCAAATAGTGCATTACCTTATGTGATTGAAATATACATCTAAAAGATAAAGTGTGTCTTACACAATAAAGTACATCTTTCCTTTAATTTAATAATTGCATTTTTAGACTTGAGGGGTGGTGGGGGGGGAGGGGCAGGGGGAATGGAATATAGTAACTTAAGACTGGTCACAAATACTTGATCATGCCTATTTTATCTATTTTTACCATAAATTGACATGTGCACTTAATTAACTCTTATTTCACTTGTTTAAACTATCCTAAGCACAAGAACATAACCATTCCATTGCAAGGTAATCTATTATCACCTACATAAAGGATATTAATGCTAAAAATACATTTGTATATTTGTATGTTTTGAATCGGACCATAAACTTATTGTTTTTCTTGAAGGGATAGGAACACCCAACATTTCTTTCCCTATCTATCATTTATGTCCTTTCCTAGAAAAATATAAAATTTGAAAATTTTAGGAAAGCTTAAGCTCAACCTTGTGATTTAAAACTCTCTAAAGGGTCTTTTTCCATCTTGAACCACTATAAAAGCATATTTAATTGTTTCATTTCAAACTTGACAAGCTTATCAATTCTATTACAAGAGATTATTTACATAAGTGGACATTGAATGAAACTTCTTTGTCCTTTCCAAATAATTTTTAATCACTTTAAGTAGAAATTATCCAATTATGAATTTAGGTTTATGTATATTTAGCCAAGCATGATCAAGTATTCAAGTGAATTCTAGATGCATTCATGTAGTCAAAGGAGAACAATTGCACAAAACACTTAAGTGGGATAATTACATGGAATTTTGATCCCTCTTTAGAGTATTTTTATGTAAGAAACACTAAAAATAGTGGGGTGTTGAGGTACATCACAACTCCAACTGATAATAAATTTTTACTGCTTCACATTCACTTATCTCCATGTGGCACAAAGCTAGGTTTTCACACTTCAAAAATCTATCTTATATTTTTATGTGTAACATAGAAGAATATATTAACATAGACATGCATATTTTACACTTTCATGCAAGATTGTGTCCTAATTTATAACATTTTTCAAAAAGACAAAAACATCAACCTAGGATAATATTGCCCATCACTATTGACCTTGTTGGGCATACCTACCAGTACATCATATAAAGATCATCTTTTGGCAAAATTTTGGGTTTTAATATTTATACATTTTTCTATCTAATATAGTTAATATAACTATACATGCTACTTTTATACACCTTTTGTATCATGATGTCATGATATGTGTTGTAATGCCCTCCCTTTAGTAATTATTTAAATAATTACATTTTATGTTCATCTTTACCTTTGACCATATAGGTTAAATGAGTTAATTACTATAATTAATTATTTATTAATCCCCTTTTTACCATCCTTAACCATAAAAATTAAATAAAATCTAAATCTACACAACCTCCTAACAAACTTATCCCATGGATAAAATAATTTGAACAACCTTAGTAGTCATTTTAACCCTCATTTACCCTATGTCAACCCATTATAATGGATTTTCATTCATCTTCACCCATTTTTGGTAAATCAACATTGTTCCTCCTAGATTGACATTGATCTGTTAGGATCGACACTAATCCATAAAAGCACAATAGTCCTCTGTTGCTTGAGAAGAATGGATGTGAAAGGAAGGAGATGAATTTTGATCATGAATCTCTATCAAAACTAGTCACAAATTTGCATAGACCTTACCAACATCTTTCTACCTTTGAAAAGAACTCGATAAGTGATATATTGTCAGGTGATTTTGAAGGTCATTTTCATTATTTCTAGCATCACTTTCTTCAAACCATCCAAGGTCAGTATTACATTATATTTAAGAATTTATTTAATTATGCATCTCTATTTTTATCTACATTCTATTTTCATTCATTTTATCAATTTTCTAAGCTGTCACTATAGTCTTTTTAGTATTAAGTACTTTTAAAAAAAATCGACAGACTCATCTAAATCGATATCGATCCTATTGGATCATTATCGATCCTTTACTAGATCATAAAATAAGTCTTATGTAGCCTATTTTAAATCTATTGTCATCTATATTTTGTCTTTATCTATTCTATATTCAGTTTTTATAATTTTATCAAAAATATAGGTCATTATTATAATCTATTTTTAAAATTTAAGCTTTTATATAGAATTGACATCGATTCATCTGAATCAATGTCAATCCTATTAGATCACAATTGATCCCTACTTAAATTTAATATATTAACACCCTACCTAGATTAACACATGATTTGGTTAGCATTTTTGATCTTCTTATAGTACCTCAACCTCTGTTTGTTGATCAAAGTGATATTGCATTTGAGCTAAGACTTTTCCTCATGGCTTTCATACATGATTTTGCATACATTGAAGAATTTGGTTATAATCCAAGAAAACATAGATATTTCTATTGAATTATAGGATTCTTATTTTAATCATACAAATCTTGTTGTTGATTAATTATCTTTACCATTGGTTATCCATATTTTACATATTTTGTAATTTAATGTTTATTTAGAAACTTGAATGTTAAACATGGGTTGACATCTATCTAAGAAAGTATCACCTCTTAGAACAAGTTTCTTAACAGGTAACCCACTCATTTTCTATTAATCCATTTTTTGTTTAAGTATGGTAAATTACAAGTCATTCATCCTTAGCCAAAGAGGAGTTCACATAAAGCTTGATCAATGGTGCACAACCAATCCATATCTCTAGGTAATCTTAAAAACCCTACATGTACTTTGTTTTTAGTAGCTAATTAGTCCACATTGAAAATCATAAAAAAATACTAAAACATTTTGGCACACTTGGTGGGACCTAGGTCTCATTTTTATTTGTTAAGTTTAAAATCATTCAATTTTCTCTCTTTTCCTTTCTTTGTTTGTGTGCATTCATCCAAAGATAACATTAGGATTGCATTTTATTTCCTTTTCTCAAACAATTTAAAATAAATTGCATTCATCTTTCTTATTTAGATTCTTTCACAGAGAATAATCTAGGCAACAATCTATCATAGTTATCACTTTATTCACACACAAACCAAATCACAACATCAATTAACACATCTAAACACCTAACATAAGGAAACTGACAGTGATTTCATCACCTCATGACAACCTTCTCTCTAGTCATCCTACCTAGATTTCACCACCAAGGGGAGGACCAACTTAGTTCTCTAGATGAGTATAATCTATAGACCATTGGTATATTTTGGCTAAGCACTTGCACTAGCTATGGGATTGTGATGTGAGGTGAGCAAGCTGCAAGTATCAAGCTATATATCGATATCAGTATATATCTCCTTTGAGAACCAAAACAAAATACATGAAACCATCCATAGATTACCATTTCTTAGGATCTTCATTATCTTTTCTTTTTTTATATTTCCTTTCACATCTTAAAGTTAAAAGAGATAAAAAATTTGGAATAAATTTAGTGTGTGTGTCTTTCATCCATCATTAAAGCAAGATAATTCAAAAAAATTATTTTATTATTTTATTTTATGTTTGCTTTTATTTTCTATTTCATGGTTTTAATTAGGAAATAATCAAAGAAAGAATCTGAGGAGGGTATTACATCCTCTCCTATGGAGCATGCACCTAGTCCTTCTTCTTCCTCTGAGTCCTTTGAGAATCTTGTTTTTCCATAATATTATCCTCAAGGAGATCCTTTCTTTATAAAAATTCTAGATAATAACCCTATTTCTCTTAATTATTATCTAAGTAGTCAAGCAATACATATTTCTCCTTCCCCCCATGTCCAAGACTCTTCAAATAGGTATGGGATGACTTTCAAGGGAATTAAGAGAATTATAGAATTTACCATGGCCATGGTAACCTTTTCCATTGGATCTCCTCCACTTATCTCTAATGCTCAGATATTGTAATATTTAGAGAACCAACCATTCATGGTATCTACCAGTTCTCTAATCATTACTCAACTCTAAAATACCACTCTACCCATATCCACCATACCTTCCCAAACATTAGTGGTTTCAATTCATGAAATTATCCCATGCATTAGGATGACTTTGGCATATAGTACATAGTAAATCCCTCATGCAAAACAAATCCCTTATGCCCAACCTTTCCAACAATATGTCTCCTCATCTTCCCAATATGTGTTTTCATCACAACCAGTGATAACCACTCAGTCTCTCCCATAGGAAAATATTGTGCTACAAGTTTTATAATATGTAGTAGTATCTCAACCTATTATGTCTACCACAATAGTATACCTTCCTTCATAGCCTATGTCTATCTTCTTACCAAGATATCAACCTCTTCAACAAGGTGTTTTAAGAAGTGTGCCTCAAAGTAATATGCAGATAGACCTCATGAACATATTTATGAATATGATGGTTAGTTTGGAAGCCTCCAACTTTGGACATAATATGATGCTCATATATGAGAAAAATTTTAATGAGATAATCCATCCCTCTATCCCTATCCAACCATACCCCTCACAATAGGAGATTCTTAAGTTTACCAAATTCCAAAACAAAGAAGATCCCCAACAACACCTTAGGGAATTTTGACATGAATGTTATCTTATAATGCATGATGATGGCCTCCTACTTATAACATTCCCCATATTATTAGTAGGATCTGCATTGGATTGGTACAATTCCATTACCCATCATTCCCTCTTTTCCTTTGGATAGTTGGCCCAAATTTTATTAGAACACTTCTCGATTAATATTACTCAAAAAGTGACTGTTATAGATCTTTACACTATTATATAGTTTGATGATGAATCCATATCAGAATTTATGGCTCAATGGTGTAACTTAATCAACTAGCTAACCTTTTCCTTTCCACAAACAAAATTAATTTAATTGTTTTTAAAATCTTGTGCAAAAAATATATCATTCATGTTACAGATTCAAACTTTTAAGACTTTTCATGAAGCCATACCATGGCTCATAAACTTGAAATCTATGGCATTAAAGAGGGAAAAGTTAATTTTCATAATAAGAACTTCAAAGCTGATCCCTCTAAAAGAAATAACAATAATCCTAAACCAAAATGGGTAGCTAATGTAGTTACTGCAAAAAATTCTTCCCCTCTAACATCCAACCAATCAAGGCCTTCTACTTCTCAAACACAAAAACCAAGGGGCCTTACTCATTTTCCCCCTAAGAAATATACCCCTATAGGAGAGCCTTATACTTTGATATTAGATAAACTCCTACAAGTAAATGTTTTTAAAATCCCTCTTATTAGACCATTTGTTGATACACATCCTAACTTACTTGGTATAAATAAGATGATTTTTGTGCTTATCATAGGGTAATAAGACATGACATAGAATGATGCCAATCCTTTAAACGATTGGTACAAAACCTCATTGATAAGGGGGACCTTTGGTTGGATAATCCTAATTCTCATCCTAAACAAACCTTAGATATATTTAAAAATCCATTTTCCAAACCATCCATCCACATCAAACATAGTCCAAACTAACCCTACAAAAACACAAAATCAATATACTCATATGATTGATACAATATATGATCAGTTGTTGCCTTAAAATGTCCCATAGAAACCTTTGGTCTTCAATCTTCTTATAGGAGATGCTTTTGATTTGAGTCAACTAGAGATCATTAAAACCAATCTTGAAAACCTCCTAGAGCTCCTTGATCTCATTACATAGGATCATTCATGTGAACCATCACTTTCTCACATCAAATTTCCTAAATGGGAATATGACACTACTCCTCAAGATGTCATAAATAAACATCTTGATACTTTCAAATTTGGACATTCCACCCTTTTGATCACTAGAAAGCATATAATTCAATCCTATCCTTTTTCCAAAAACCTTGACCCTTCAAATCCATATTCTAATATAACACCTCCCTACCACAAATATATTAAAGGAAAAGGTAAGCTCCTATCATCAATAGCTAGGACAATTGTCTTTTTATTCCACTAAATAAATCCTTAGCTCATTCTTAGGTTGAAGTTGACATTTTTCAAATGTCAAAAGATACAAACCTTAGTCTAAATACCCCCTCTATTATTAACACACGAAATAACAAAAGTCCTATCCATTTTGTACCATCTCCATTATCTATTTTATGTCCCCATCCATCTTCTATACATGTGATAGGTGCTTCTACCCAAACACATGGGAAAATGCAAAGTTTTCCTCCATTACTAGTCACACCTCTATATACACATTCCTCCATTAAGGAAATATTATAAAAACCTAAAGGAAAATATCTTATAACTATCCCTCTTTTAAAGGCTAAGTGACAAAACCAAATGAGTAATACCTTGTCAAAAGAGCCTATTATCAAAACACCTGTAAAACCATAATATGATGCTTTGAAGGGACCTTATGATATCATCTTCAAACAATTATTAGATACATCCCTCATTACCTTACCACATATATGGACCATCAACCTTCACCCTCAAAGACCTTCTTGGAATAAAAATGAAGAAATATGTGCATATCATAGAGTACTTGGACATGATATAGAAAATTACAAAGCCCTTAAGGCTATAATCCAACATATAGTCCAAGTTGATGACCTCTTAATTGATGATATTAATGATAAAATTCCTAAGTAAAGGGTTTTTATTCCATCCATTCTACCCACCCTTAATCCTACTAATCATATAAGTGATAAAGAGTTAGTAGCCTCTTTAGATCCACCTTTTTTACACATTGATGTCATCTACGTAACCACCCATTATAAAAACCAAAATCCTAATAAAGATAAGGTTTTAATTACAAGAACCTCTACACCCAATGTGCTTAAAACATATACACAAAATCCTAAGGTTTCTCTTATAGGAACTACCCTAGATAAAGCTAAGGAGTTGGTACAAATATCCATATTAAAATAACTCCACCAAGCACCTGTAAAGATGTCATTATATGAGCTTATAAAAAATTATCCACAACATCAATAGGCAATGATATATTATCTCCAATCTATTGAGGTCCAACCAAATGAACCTCAACCTTTGTTATATTTTATAGGATCCCTCTAACTGGTCTCAACTCTTAGTTTTATTAATTCTAAGGTTATTCCTTTATCACTTGAAGATCAAGATCTTGCCCTTTTAATTACAACTCAAATAAATCATACACAAATTAAAAGAGGTATGATTGATAATGGGGATAGTATTACTATTATTTCCTCACATGCTTTCTTATAATTTCAACTACTCAAAACCGTTATCTCCCAATCCTCAATAATTCTTCATGTGTTTAATGACATGATAGCACCCATGATAGGAATAGTCATTCTCCCCATTTATGTAGGTTCTCACACCATTAATGATCTCTTTTATGTAATATAAGGGAGTTTCCAATAAAACATTCTATTAGGACATGTGTGGATTCATGTGTTGTGATATGTACCCTCCATAATTCATCGATGCCTTAAATATGAGCATTAAGGTCAAGTACACATCATCCCTATTGATCCTCATCCCTTTAAATCATGTAACTTCACCTTTAGGCCAAGTGATGTCATAATAGCCTCACCTGATTTTATCCCATCTCCATCTTCCAATCAAGCTTCAACTAACACGATGATCCCTACCCCAAAACTACCTGCTCCAGAGACCATTGATTCCTTCATGTAGTAGATTTTGATGGGAGATTATCATTTATTAACTCTTAACACCTTATCCACTCCAAGAGAATATGGCCTTATTGATAAGCAACCCATGTATTCACCTAGTTTAGGTGAGCTCATTCCTTTTAGACTGCCTTTCTTGCATACTCACTTAATATATGGTGGGATCAATCAAGCTACCACAGAACCTAATGATCATGTTTATGCTAAACCATTTACATCCAATTTCTCCTTTATTATCATCCCTAGTTTATTCAAGCTTATCTTTATCATTACACTTGGAAAGGCTTTGGCATGGGTAGATATGAACAGGCTTCTCATTATGTCACATTAGAAGATTTCAAAAAACCACATGAAAAGCTTAGGTTAGGTTTTAAGAAATATTATAAATCCACCCAAAAAATTATTATTCTACCATCTTTGGAAAAATAAGAACCATCTTCCTCGACTAGCGATACCGTATCCATTCTTCTTAACCTTTTTTTAGTCCATATGATCTCTGTAGAACCTCTCATCTTTCATTGTGATGATGAAATACAAATCATCCCCTTAGTATATCCTAACTTAATAAGACCTAATACACCAACCATACCTATTTTTTAGTGTCAGGATGATGAGTCAATCTTGGCCCATCAAGGTGTTGAAAACTCTTATCTTCACAATTCTCTTCCAACTAAAATGTATAGCCTATTAAATGAAGCCACTACTAATATTAATATTAGGTCTTAGGAATTATTAAGGATTATTAAAATGAGCAAAGCCTTAGATCCAAAAGAAAACCAGGATTTTACCACTTTTTTATCAGATCATATTAAATCCTTTACCTAGTCTTATAGTGATATGCTTGGTATTGACCCCTCAATCATCATCTATAACATTTTTACCTTTCTCAATGCTAAGCCAGTGAAGTAAAATCTCTAAAAAATGTATCCTCACTTTGTACTTCTAGTAAAAGAAGAGCTATAGTGCATTTTATCTACTAAATTTATTCAACCCATCGATTATCCTTAGTGGATGTCTAACATTGTTCTAAACACTAAGCCTTCAAGGGAACATTGTATCTATATAGACTTTCATGATTTAAATCTTGCCTATCTAAAAGATTATTTTCCTCTCCCTAACATCAATTAATTAGTGGATTTTATTTTTGGTCATGAAATTTTGTCCCTTATGGATGGTTTCTTTGGTTATAATCAAATACTTATTACACTAGAAGACCAACATAAAACTACATTTATTACTCCTTGGGGGACTTTTTGCTATTGTGTTATAGCTTTTAGCTTAAATAAATGTAGGCGCCACCTATCAGTAGGCCATGACTTATATATTTCATGACATAATCCAAAAAATTATTGAAGACTATGTAGATGATCTCCTTTGAAAGTCAAAGCTCTTTAAAGATCACCTATATGTACTTAAGATTATTTTTGATCATATACTCCAATATAGTGTGCATCTAAATCCCAAAATGTGAATTTTTGGTGTGTTGATGGGTAAACTTCTAGGATTCATTGTTTCTATTAATATAATAGAAGTACACCCCACTTAAATCAAGGCTATTTTAGAAATGCCTCCTCCATCCAACCTTAAGCAGCTTTGTAGTTTACAAGGCAAGCTCTAGTCTATCCATCATTTTATTTCCTAGCTCTTTGATTAGTGAAAACCTTTCCACCATTTACCAAAGAAGGATAGTCACTTTATATGGGATTATCATTGTCAAGAAGTCTTTAATGCACTCAAGGACTATCTTCTCTCACCTCCTATCCTCACTCATCCTAAGGAAGCACAACCTTTCTTCCTTTATATCTTTGCTATAAACCATGCTCTAGGTGCTATGCTTGCCCATTGAGATGAGCATCACAAAGAGTAAGATATTTATTATATAAGTCATACCCTCATATAATATGAAACATGTTATTTGCATATCAAAAAATTATTCTTAACATTGGTCCTTGTAGCTTCTAAGCTTCATCATTACCTACTCAACCCTAAGATGTATTTACTTACAAGTATTGATCCCCTTAAGTTTATGCATTCTAAACCTTGCCAAAATCAATGGATGGTCAGATGGATTATGCTTCTAGCTGAATTTGAACAGGAGTTTCTCCACCAAAAATATGTTAAAGGGTACATTATTATTGATCATCTAGCTGAAGCACCTCTTAGTGATAATCAACCAATCAATTGTGATTTCCTTAATGAATCTATCTTTTTCACTTCTCTGTTAGTTGTATATTATCAAATGACTCTATTCTTTGATGGGTTTAAATGTGAATGAGGAGGTGGCATGGGAATTATATTAAACCCCTCTCAAGGTATTCTCATGCCTTTATCTTTCATGTTAGACTTTGATTGCACTAATAATATGGATGAGTATGAATCATTGATTATAGGACTTTAGACTACCCTTGCATTAGGAGTTAGGTCCATTAATATCTATGGGGATTCTCAGCTAGTGGTCAATCAGATTACTAAAGTATATTAATTTAAGAATGATATTATTCAGTGGTATAAGATTTTCAATGATTAGATTTTGTCTGCCTTCGAATGTTATGCCATCCAAGCTATCCCTAGATTAACAAATAAATTCATTGATACTATGGCATCTCTTACCTCTTTTATCCCAACCTTGTCTCAAGAATATAAGTTTTTTTTTTCCTATCTATCAAGTTAATCAGCCTTCTCATATAAGGATTGATCTTCCATCCTTTAATAATATCAAGGAAAATCCATAAGAGCCATGGTATGCACAAATATTTTCTTATTTATCTATAGGACTATCTCCTCCCCATCTATCTAAAAGTGTCGTACATGTTTTCTAGCTTAAAGTTGCCCACTATATCATACTAAGAGGTGTTATTTATAAGCATGGTTTTGATGGCATTTTTCTCCATTATCTCCAAAAGTATGAAGCTACCCTAGCCATTCCAGAGGTACATGATGGGTTGTGTGGTGGACATTTTAATGGCCATATAATTACTAAGATCTTATGTTTAGGTTACTAGTGGCCCACCTTAAATAAATATTGGTGTGCCTATGTTAAGAGGTGTGTAAAATGTCAACAACATGCAAACCTATCCCATGTCCTTAGTAAATCCTTATAGGTAGCAAGAGAATTTTGGCAATTCTCCCACTGGGGACTCGATCTTATAGGGCAAATCAATCCTAAATCCTCTCGATGCCATGACTTTATTGTCACCACTATAGAATACTTCACTATGTGGGTGGAAGTTGTGCTGCTTATCTTCACTAAGGCAAAAATGATTATGGAGTTTATCCACTAGTGCATTATTTATCATTTTGGAGTTCCATATAAAATAATAACAGATAATGGAAAATCTTTTAAAAATAAAATTTTTAGGTGTTATGTGATTCGTTTAAAATTAAATTGAGTTTTTCCTCAACTTATTATCCTTAGGCTAATGGTCAAGCAGAAGCATCTAATAAAACTCTAGACAAAATCCTAACTAAATTTGTTAATGAAACTGTTAAGGATTAACATCTTCATATCCTGTTTGCCTTGTGGGCATATCAAACTAGTATTCAAACCCCTACAGGTGTTACTCCTTTTTACCAAGTCTATGGTATGGAAGCTATACTTCCATTGGAAGTCCAAATTCCCTCGCTTTGAGTCTCCCTTAAAGGCATTATTTCTAATGAGAATTTATATCAAGAGCATTTATCTTATCTCAAGCTCTTAGATGAGCATCATGCAATAGCCCTAGATCACCTTTGTATATATCAAGAAAGATTAAAATGAGTATATAATCAACATGTAAAAGAGCATGAATTTAATATTAGAGATTTTGTGCTTAAATAAAATCAACATGTCACTAATATGGAATGAAGTAAAAGGGGTAAATTTTCTCCTAATTGGCTTAGACCATACATCATAACCCATAAATATGGATCTGGAGCATATCATTTGGCTTCTCTTGATGGAAAACCAAAATGATAACCTCTCAATTTATTTCATCTACATCCTTACTATAGTTGATAGATCTTGCTTCATCTTGGTTAGTTTATCTTGTATCTTGTCATATCCCTTTATCTCTAAATACCAAATAATGATATGAGTTATGTGGTTATTTGGTAGTCACCATAACCTCAACCTTAAATATGTATACACAACTTTATGCATATCATTCTCTCATGTATAAGTTTCACATGTTATGGGAGAAACCCGACATCATTATTTCCTTTATTTCCTGAACACCATTAATATCCTAAGATAACCCAATCATCTCATATGGTAAATTCATGGAAGCCATCTTAAGGTATCTTTTTATGCCATTTTTCATTAACTTCCTTTGGGATTCAAAATCAATGAAAAGAAAAAGTATCAAAATGGGCTTAATAAATAGAATGATCCCTTGAAGGACAACTGTAATCAAATATGTAAAGGCAAAATAATTAACTGATCCCTTGAAGGATAACTATGCAAAAATATACATCAAAATGTAGACCACTCCCTCGAAGGATGGCTACCAAGTAAAAACCTTCTCGCATTCATAATTTTTTAAATAATGTCATTTTAAAGAACTAAAAAAAAGGAATAAAAGGAATGAAATAAATTATCAAAAGTAAATCCCAAGAAAGCTTCTTGCATTGATCAAATTTCTAATTTTAGACTTCCCATATTGATTAGTCTACCTATTGGCATAAAAATGATTCCTAAAGGATAAATCCTAATTTAGAAATATGTGGTGAAAATGGATTATCCCCATGTTGCCACAAGCATATCATCATAATGACTAAGGTCTAAGCTTTAGCTAACCTAGGTTGTGTCATAATCTATTATCATTTAGAAAAATATGTATAGGCCATGTAGATGAGAGGTCCTCTTTTGATTATGGTCCAAGTCAATGTTGAGCAAATCCCTAATATATAATCATTAAAATCCATAACTCTACAGTCATTAAAACATTAAAGGTCATTCATAATCCATAATCCATAACATATAAATCACTAAAATCTATAAATCAAAATAAGTATAAGCACATTATCCATAATTCTAAAACATATAAATTTTTTATCTCGTAACATCACATAATAATCCATAAGCATAACCCATAAACTTCCTCAACATGTATAATCACATTAACACAAAGTAAGTAACATAACATCAAATCTATAATCCAACACATATAACATTGCCAATAAAAATATAACATGTCCATAAACATTAATAAATATATAAGCAAATATGCATGATCCATAATCATAAAATGTCTATATATATATATATATATATATATATATATATATATATATATATATATCAAATGTTTATACAAATGTCAAAATAATAATATAATGGGGATCCTGGCCCATATAGTATGCTTTATTGTGTGAACTCAATCATATTGATGTGAATATTATCACCTCCCTCATCATCCTCTCCTGAGCTTGCTATACTCGAACTAAATGTAGCCCTAAGAGTCCTTTATGATCTACGATGACTAGACACATATGAAGTAAAATGTGGAACATCTGGCAACCACCTATGTATGATCCTCTCATATTAGGACATCTTGATAAGTAGGTATATGTACTAGTAAAGTGGTACTATATATGGTGATTCAATGCTAGATTTTACAATATCTAGAGCTAGCCTCTCAGCTATAGAAGCTCTCATCTATGCCAACTCTACCTTATAACTATCTCTCTCTTATATATCCTTATCCCTCTCTTGAATGGCCTAGTCTCACTCTTGTCTGACCCTATCAAGCTCATTTTATAACATTTGCATATTGGTGTGTGGTATCCCATACTCATCTTATCTTAGGGTATCTTGTACTAGTGCCTCCTCCATATGTGTGTCTAGAGCCTCTTGTTCCTCCTCTCCTCTTGCCTCATCCTATACCACCTCTTATCGAGGCCTCACTACTCTATGATACTACCTTGCCATCTCTCCCATAAACCAAGTGGTGTAGTAGTCTGTATAGCCTACATCATCCACAACTAATGTTGTTAGCTCCTTTAATGCTCTCATCTAGATAACTATGGTATCTAGTGCTAGCTAATCTAGCTCTATATTATCCCACTTATATACAAATGGGGCCAATGGTACATCTTGTAGTAAACCAAATTGATGATGGATCCTATCAAAATAAAATAGCTCTATATGTTTCATCCATCACCCATATACCCATCCCTCTCAAGTAGTAATTCCTAACTCTATCTCTAGACCCAACCATGCTAGAAAATATATATATGGTCTCAAGATAATGTCTCCAATCTATAGGGTCTTAATTACCTATCTATAGTACACTAAATCACATTCTATCCTATTTAAATAGGGAATGAATAGGTCATCATTCCATCATAGAAAGCCTTCACTATATACCATGTCTCCATAACTAACCCCTAGGATCCCAAGAGGGTGTATCACCTGATTGTGCTCATATGCCTAGTAGTGGAACACAAATGTGATTTTGAGTCCTAGCTAGTGCCCACTGCACCAGCTCCATAGCTCTCTATAAATCTACCCTAGTAATGTTGGTGCCCAAGAAAATACTATCCTATACTCTAAAATATCTAATATAACTATAGTGAAGTTCCATGTAAATCATCCTCTATTAGAGCTAGGTAGTGCATAGCAAGTCAATGCTAACATAAGCATGGTTAACATTAATCTCTCTACTAGTGCTTGCTCATATAGGGGCTAGAATGAAAAATCTCTAGCCATAAATATGATATTAGTAGTATTCTCACCATATATTCATGATAACACTTTCACATGCCTAACCTCCTCTATCATATAAATTAGGGCTCACTAGATCGATAGTCCCAAAATCTAATGGATGTCCTTAGTAGTAGTGGTCATCTCAACTATTGAAAGCTAGAAGGTATAGGTGTTATAATCCCACCACTCTATAAAATCCACTATCATGATAATGTCTCAATGAACATGATGATAATGATAGATCCCTCCAAATCCCACCACCTCTAGATGTGCCTAGTCCTCATCATTTATATCCTCTCATAGCTCCCTAAATAATGGTGAGACCCTATCCCTCATAGTTAATAGCTCATGTGCCTATCATAATAATATTTTGTTTGTTAAATCATGAATCCTAAATGATATACAGATCGATGTCATCTCTTGCTACTCACTATCGACCCATTAGGGATCAATGTCATCTCCTTCTGATCACTATTGATCATAAAAGGATTGATGTTGATTTTTATTAATCATAGTCAATCTATTCAAATCGATGTCGATGCCTTTTTCCCCCTTTTCCCTAAGTATTACTAATCTACAACCCCTAATATCTGAAATTACCCCCTTCCCTTAAGATAAACATTCTAACAACTCTAAAAACTAAAAAATTAGTAAAATAAATAAAAAATCAAAATTGCCCAAAAACATGTCTCCTACCTCTTAATGAACCTATCATCATCATCATCGACTCCCGCTAACCTCCGTAATCTTGTATGAATGTTTGAATGCTTGAAAACTATCAAAATTCACATAGAGAACTCTTATACGCTTGATATCTAAATGAGCCTTCTTGTATGTCAATGGGTTATTTATAGCCATTATTGTGATCGATGTTGATTCTTTTAATCGAAGAATATTATCTATAATCATCTTCTATTCCCTTGTTTTGATAAATGTTTGTATTTTGGATCATTTTTACATGCTTTTAGTTTGGTTCTAAAGCCATGTCTTATTACCTTTGTCATAGTTATCCCAATTTTTTATTACCCTTTAGATTAGAGAATTTTGACCCCTTATCAGTTATTTAATCTCTTAACTTATACCTTTATTTTCTTTGGTATCTTACCCCATGTAAGACCCCAAGGGAGTATTTTTATCTTAAGAACATTTATCTATAGGTAATGCATACACCATACACACACTAGATGATTTGGTTTCCTATTCCTATCTTTTGTTCTCTTGATATCCTTTTTCACTAGCTTTACCTATTTTAGCTATGGCATTTCACTATTTGATCTAGTATTTAAGGCATTACTGATTGCATTACTCTTTATTCCATTATGTGTAAACATCGAACTCCTTTTTATCTATCCACATTTTTTTTGTTTCCTTAGCTATCTCCCTTTTGTCCCTTTCACCTTACCCACTTTTGTTCTCCATTCCATTTTGTTCAAACTTGTCATCCATTCTATTTCACTTCTTGATGCTTAGTTTGAGGGGGAATACCTTCTCACAATAAACTTGGGGTAGTAGACTCCTACTAGTTTTTGTCTCGTAGCACACCATTGTATACCACTCCAAAGAAATGGGTAAATGTAGACATTACTTTTATACACATTGTATATAATGTCATCATCATATGTGTTGTAATACCCCCCCCCCACTTGAGTAATTATTTAAATAATTACATTTTACCTTCATCTTTACCTTTTACCACATAGGTTAATTGAGTTAATTACTATATTTAAATAGTAATTAACCTCATTTTTACTATCCTTAACCATAAAATCTCAAACTTAAATAAAATCTAAATCTACCCAACCTCCTAACAAACTTATCCCATTGTTAAAATAACCCAAAAAATCTTGGAATTCATTTTAACCGTTATTTACCTTGTGCCAACCCATTAGAATGGATTTTCATTCATCTTCACCCATTTTTGGTAAATCCACATTGATCCTCCTAGATTGGCATTGATTCGTTAGGATCGACACCATTTATAAAAGTACAGTAGTCCTCCATTGCTTGAGAAGAACAAATGTGAAAAGGAGATGATTGTTGATCATGAATATCTATCAAAACTACTCATAAATCTACATAAACCTTACCAATATCTTGTTGATAAGTGATATATTGTTAGGTGATTTTGAAGGTTATTTTGATTCTTTTTGGCATCACTTTCTTCAAACTATCCAAGGTTAATATTGCATTATATTTAAGAATTTATTTAATTTTACATCTTTGTCTTTTATTTACATTCTATTTTTTTTCACTTTATCAATTTTCTAGGCCATCACTATAGTCTTTTTACTAGAAAGCACTTTTTCATAGAATTGGCATTGATTCATTTGAATCAACATCGATCCTATTGGATCGTTATCAATCCTTTGCCAGATCATAAGTATTAAGCAACCTATTTTAAATCTACTATCATCTATATTTTGTCTCTATCTATTCTACATTTTGTTTTTATCATTATCGAAAATACAAGTCATTATTATTGTCTATTTTTAAAATTTAAGATTTTATATAGAATTGACATCAATCCTATTAGATCACCATCGATCCTTGCTTAAATTTAATCTCTTAATACCCTACCTAGATTAATACATGATTCTATTAGCATTTTTGATCTTATTATAGTCCCTCAACCTTTGTTTGCCAATCAGAGTGGTATTGCATTTGAGCTAGGACTTTGGCTCATGGATTTCATATGTGATTTTGCATAGATTGAAGAATAGTTGGTTATAATCCAAGAAGACATATATATTTTTATTGAGTTCTGAGATGCTTATTTTAATCATATAAATCGTGTTGTCAATTAATTATCTTTAGCATTACTTGTGCATATTCTACATATTTTGTAATTTCATGATTATTTATAAACTTGAATGTTGAACTTGGGATAACATCCATCTAAAAATGCATATCGCTTCTTGGGACTAGTTTCTTACCAAGTATCCCACTCTTTTTTTTATTAATCTATTTTTTGTTTAAGTGTGGTGAATTGTAGGTCATTCCTCCCCAGTCAAAGAGTTCACACAAAGCTTGATCAAAAGTGCACAACTGATCTATATCTCCAGGTAATCTTAAAAACCTTGCATTTACTTTGTTTTTAGTAGCTAATTAGTCCACATTGAAAAGTATATAAAAAATAATAAAACAAGAACACATCAAAAATATAAATATATCTCTCTTTCTCATATTTTAGTCACCTCACATTTATTTTATCTCATTAATTATAATTGTTTGCTTTTAGATTCCTCTTTGTAAGTGTATTTTAACTACCTTATTTTATTCAATTAAATTTATATAATTAGGGATGATATTTCTATATTAATTCAAATTTAGATAAAACACTCATCCCCCTCCACCTCCCATGCACCCTCTTGATGGTCTTTATATGCATATTCAATTAGAATTGCCTAGGGTTTATACTTGTGAATCCTTTTAGATAATATGGTTACCATCAAAAATTAAATAAATGCATTGAAAAATATTTTGTGAAGATATAATTCTAAAATTTATATTAATTAAATCAATACTACATATAGAGTAAATTCTAAGCATGCTAGTGTCAATCATATATCTACATCTCCATTTAATAGATTTTTACCTAAAAATATTTAAATTCATTAAGATATTCAAAAAAATAACACATATAAAACTAATGGTTTAAATAAAATTCATTAGCATCATAAGAATCAAGTGAAATTCTAATTTATATGGTACAAAATAAGTTAATCATATTTCCTCTTATGTATCATGTAAGGGAATCAAGATACCATTATGCCTATCATAGAATGCATTTAAACCATATGCATAATTATGTGTATTTTAATACAAAAACACAAATTATCAATTATAGTGGTGATCCTACATTAGATATACCTAGAAAACCTCAACCAAACCCAATTACACCTTCTATAGTTAAACAAATTACTCTATTTATGATTACATCTTCTAAATAAAAGAACAAAAAGAACAAAAGGAATAGTTAGAAAAGGCAAAATTAGAAAAATAAATATTACAAAAATAGAAAGAGGAAAAATAAACATTCCATAAAGAATAATTACAAAAGGAATAATTAGACAATAAAAGGTTACAAAGGAAACCACTCAAAAAGGAAAGATTACCAAGGGAGCAATTGGAAACAAAATAATTAGAAAGGGATCAAATTGAAAAGGAAAAGTTAAAAATTAAAAACTAAATGAAAAGGAAAAGTTAAAATTGGAATTTTTTAAAAATGGAAGGTATTAGGAATTATTCCAAAATCACATAGATAAATATTGAAATAACAAAGCAAAATAGTGCACAAATATACAAGATTACCTAAATAATGATCAAACTATATGTGAGAGAGACTTTTTTTTGAAATGAGAAACCAAACTAGTTATAAGAAAACCCACGTGAATATTAATAATCCTTGCCAACAATAATCCTCAAAATATAAGCTTATAATCAATAATGAATAAGAATAGAATAGAGCTTAAAGTGACAAGACACATCAAAAAGTGAAAATTTGAGAAGAGAGGAGAAAAGGGCTCTTTAAGTAGAGAAAGAGGAAGAATCATAAAATTACTAAGACTCCCATGATGACCTTACAAGGATTCGTTAGTACCTGTCAAATGTCATATTCCCAAAAGAGAGAATGAAAGTATGTGACATGTGCAGGGGAGCAGTTATTTGTGTAAATAATGCCACAATACTAAAAGAGGACAAAAGAGGTGAGAGACACCTCATAAATCTAAGATAAATTCAATTTATAAAAATAATAAATGCACATTTAAAAGATACTTAGGATAAGACTAAAGAGTCTAAAGTTAAGCCAATTAATATCCAACACTCCCACTTATGCTTAATTTTGGGTTACAAAAGTGGATAAAACCTTCTAAAAATAAGGAAGGGAGTTGACATTAAATTAATATCCCCCTAAATGGAAACTTCCTTAAAGAGTAATTAAAATAGCTTGATAAATAAAGAAGTAGATAATGTTTTGCCAAAATTCATAAGAATGAAGTTATGATCATCAATAATATTCAAGAAGCCTCTTCAAACAAGATGGTCAGCCTGTAATGGAATAAAGGCCAACAAGAAGGAGAAATCATCCACTAAAAATTGTAATAAAAATAAGCTAACACTAACATTTCATGTTAAATAAATAATATGCCATAAAATGAACTACATATAAATAATGTACTAAAATCAAATTTAATAAATGGAAATGGAGCAAAAGACAACTTCTATCATAAAGTGAGAAAAACCTGCACAAAATTAAGTTAGTTAAAAAAGAGCTCTAATCAAAGCATATTTCATTTGCAACATAAAAGCAAGGAATGCATAAAGAGATTGAGTTTATAAAAAGGGAGACAAAGAAGATATGTCACTTGAAAAAGATATTCATCATGAAGCAACTGAATAATTATAAAATTAAGACACATCAAAGTCTCTATAAAATTTTAGGTGTCCAAATTGTTTTAACCTTAGAATTAAGCACTTTAGTGGTTTTCCAATAATTCAAAGTGTCATGAATTAATTTACCACAATATTTCCATAGATACAATTTCTAACATTTGGAGATGGGATGATCATGTTTTCCAAAATGATCCTAAGTTTTATTATTTTAAGCCAAATAATGAGCATGCCAAACATTAAAATCAAAATATGCCATATGATAATTAAGCCCCAAGTTTAAATTAAACCCCGCTTTTCCATGAATCCTTAAATTAAGCCCCAAGTTTAAATTAATCCCCATTTTTAGTGGTTTTCCTTCTTAAATATTAGTGTGAGATCCTTTGAAACTACAAATCACTTTTTTTTAATTAGATTTACTATCATCACTTTTAAATCAGTTATTTTTAATCACTTAATAACTTTATGATAATTTTTTTTTTTTTAAATGCTGAAATTTACACTCTTAAATGTAAACTTGAATGTTAAAATATTATTATTAGTGTTTTGAAAAAATATTTTAATGCACACATGTATACAATCAAAAATTATTTTGATGCACTCAATGCAAAACTTACATATTTTACACACGATCATACCTCTAATGATGAACTTAAATGTGCTTCTAAAAAAATCCTTTGCAAACTATTTCTACTCACCCTAGCTTAAAAATCATGAAGTGGGAAACCAAAATAGTTAGAATAAAAGGTAGGTGAATATTAAGAAGACTTTCCAACAATAATACTCACAATACAAGCTAAAATCAATAATAAATAAGAAGAGCAAAGAGATTTAAGTGACAAGACATGTCAAAAAGTGAAAACTTGAG
Organism: Torreya grandis; assembly: GCA_037957365.1. Lineage (NCBI taxonomy): Eukaryota > Viridiplantae > Streptophyta > Pinopsida > Cupressales > Taxaceae > Torreya > Torreya grandis. Next base: position 1,574,143 of record JARHVA010001963.1, on the reverse strand, counting down.
AAGAGAAGAGGAGAGGGTCTTTACTTAGAGAAAGATGAAGGATGAGAGTGTTACTAAGACTCTCATGATGACCTTAAAATGCCTCCTTAATGTGTATTAAATTTACTATTCCACAAAGAGTGAAGGGAAGTCTGTGATATGTGGGGGGAGGAGTTAATTGTGCAAGTAACTACAAAATCGTACAAGAGGACAAAAGAGGTGAGAGACACCTCATAAATACAAGAAATAATGAGTTTATAATAATAATAAATGAACATATAAAATATACTTATGATAATATTATGGAGTCTAAAATTAACACAAATAAGGTTAATCTCCAACATAAGGTTACAAAAGGAAAAACTAAATTAAGATAAGCTACAAAAAGAGAGATTGATAAGAGAAACGTTACAAAAATTAGTGTAGGATAAGCAAGAAAGAATATTAACAAAGGGTTTATTAAGAAGTAAGTTCAAAATAAAGATACACTAAAAAATTTTGATGTTATAAGCATGGTTTCAAAGGAGGTAACTACAAATCATTCCTCATATCTAGAGCCTTTTATTATGATCCCTTACATATATGGCATGAAATGTACCAATGTTGAGATTACATTTTTCTACAAAATCATTATATGTAACATGACATTTATTGAAAATCGCATATATGATATTCAAAATTTAAAACACATTACTAAAACTAAGTTATACATTGGATCTATCAAGTTTTCACTAAAATTTATTCTCAAAACATGTTCTATTATATTCCACATTGACCCTATTCTAGACCAATACATTGCAATACCATTAATATCATGGATAATAAAAGTGGGGACCACAATTAGTAAGAACAATGACTATATTAAATTTGATCATTAATGTGAAATAATTACCATTTATAAAGAGGAAGCTTATTTATAGAAATAAAATAAATCAAAAAATATTTCTTCAAAAGATGATAAATGACCTAAAAATACATACCACATTGCAATTGGTGATTTAACACAAAATTTAGAAGGAGATGACATATTCTGTGCCAAAATTCCATGTGAATGTTTTGTTGCTAGAATAATTAGTTAAAATTTAATATTACCTATAGTAGATAACCTCTAAGATTGCTCATCCATTATATTATTCTATTTTACATACAAATTCTCATATGTGTTTGCATTGACCATTCTTCTAGGATTTGGATTTGTTTTCACTTAAACTTTGCCTCTCAATTATTATCCTAATCAAAACATCCATGAAAATTACCCTAAAATGATTCTATATCACATCACTAATGGAATTATATGTTTTCACTCTTATATATTGAATAATTAGACATGTTATGGTTTCAATTGAGTTTACACAATCACATACACTTAAACCTACAAATTACATGAGCATACATTAATATTTTGCCCACTGGGGGCATGTAGATCCTTATCACCACATACATAATTAATCTATATTGTTAAAATTCATATATAAAATGGGGGTATATTATTTTATTTCACTTCATCCCCATTTCCATAATATAAAATCAATTGCATGCTATTCCCTTAAAATGTTATGGTTTTTTTTATAATACTCTAATTACTTTATTTACAAATCCTTTCTACTTTGTCTTGATTACTCATGTAAAGATAAATTAAAAAATACAAAATTATTAAAATATTTCATAAATACAAAAATATTCACTTATTTAAAAATATCAAAATTGGTACCAAAGCATGACATGACTTCTAGATTACATTATTTACATATGTTATTTATCACATGTTTGATAGATGGCATATTATTTTCACACACTTTCATTTCATGCTATATGAGTGTGATGCAAGACATACATGCTACACATGGACATATATATGTTTGATTTTACACTACTTTATCGCCATTCTAATATTAGGAGCATCATATTCCATATGTTTCACTACCACAAGTTATATATTGCTATGATAACTTTACCATGTTGATCTATCTATATTGGTTACACATTTCTTGTTAGTTACTCACATATCACACAAATCCACATGGATATGCTATTTTACTAGGATTTTACATTGATACGTATGGATGGGGTGTATTATTTTTTACTTATTATATGGTTTATTGATGTTTTTACTCTCTTTCAAAATAGGATAGTTTGCGCTTACATATTATATGTGGGCCTTTAGGATTTTTTAAAAATATTTGTCCCTTGCATGTGCCCTTAGCCTTTTTTTTGTGAAATATTCATGTAATTGTATGTGGACATTGGCATTATATGTAATAATAAATCTTAAAATTGTTGACCTTATTGCCCTTGTTTAGATTGTTAATATTGAATGGTGTTATAATCTATATCATACACTTTTACTACATAGTATTATTCATTTATATTGTCAATGATGGTTAATACTATGTTATTCCCCAATAAATCTATCTATAAATGACACTTATATGCCTTATAATATATATGTTACACGATGTCGTGATTAACATATACATTACTGTGATGAAAAAATCTTCACATGTTCACATGATTATACACGATGTTATAATTATATATGACATGATACAAGTAAATTTTATTTTGAGATGAGTAACTTACATGACACATCCCTTACCTAAAAATGGGGGCATTATAGTGGGTTTTTAAAATCACTTTTCATACACCACTCAATAGTGAATAACCTTAAATCTATAAAGGTATATACATAAGTTGATTCATGTTTTCAAGGTTAATATACATTAATGTTTGTGACCACATAATTATGAGGGAGTTAGTATTATTAGTATGAAAATTAAAAATTAAATGTATATAACTTAAATCCCAAGCATGGATCCTTAGATTGGGCAAGGTTAAGAAAGAGCATAAATCATCATAATAGAAGACAAATAACAAAATTATACCTTCTTTTTTGGGTGTCCATATATTTTTGAAATTAAAGTGTGGATTGGCTTGAATATAGAGATTGAGGTCTTTGGTGATTTCATTTATCTATTCTGATGGTATCTCCTCTTATGATATGTATTATTTATTGAGTAATTAAATAACTTGGTGAAGCTTTTCTTTATGAGTTGACAACATAATTTTAGGTTAAAAAAGCTTGTTGATTAAGAGCAAGGCCTCCTCAATTTATATATTTATTTTTAAAATGTCAACCTTTGATCAAATATGAAGATGAATGGTTGATAATGAATCCTTAAAGTAGAGACAAACATTAAATTATATGACATGGAGTGTGTATGCTATTGTAAGAAGTTCTATTCATGAGGTTTTTGTAGTGTGTAAGTGATTTTCATAAACATTGATTGCAATCCTTTCACCTTGGATTAAATTTTACTTCTATAGGAAAACATTGAATTTTTGAAAATGCATTTATATTATCAAGTGGGCAAGTGATGAACAATAATGATTTAATTAATTTTTGGTAAATATGATGTGTGCATTCCATGTAATATTCATTTTAGAATAAGTTTAATTTAACTAATTAAGTAATTAGATAATTAAGTTTGATTTTGTCCTTTTATGGTCTCATTTTCAAGGTTTGATCTACATGGTTTAATATGCATAGTGAGATGCTTGCAAGAAGGGGACCAATTTCAGGATTCTAATGATGGATTAAATGATTTGATGTAATGTATTACCCCAATTAGGGATACACAAATGTGTTACAAAATGTTCAAGTTAAATTATATGTAAAATTTTGGAATGTTCTAATGCTTTGTGTATTATTGAGGTAAATCATAATAATGTTCAATTTCAACACTAAATGATGAAAGTAGAGTGCCCACATTTTGCCCCTATTTGAAAGGGTGTTGCAAGACAGATACAAAGTAATAGATTTTAAAAGAATGAAATAGTGTTAAACTTATTTGAAAATGATTGAATAATTATGTTTTCACATTTTATTAATTATTTTTCAATTTATTGAAAAATGAGTTCACAATGATTCCATAAATTACATTTGGGATGCTCAGGATGCCCCCTCAAGGGAGTGGTGAAAAAAATATGTTTGATGGATGTGCTCTCAAAATGAAGAAATGATGTATTCTACAATATAAAAGGCTAATAATTGGATAATATAGGTGAAAAAAAGACTAAAAATAGATAAAGGATCAATAAGTAGGCCTCTCTAGAAGAAGAATGAATTAATGGGAGGGGTAGTTAGGGGAGGGGAATTCAAATTTTGAGTTATAAATTTACTCATGTGAGTGAAAATAATTAATTTTCACCTTCCCAATTTTTAAATATTTGATCTAAAATTTTCATCCAAGTGATTCAAGTTTTATGGTGCATATACCTTGAAACAAACATTTTGGTGAGTAGGTTAAATAGTATAGGTGACCAATACATATTAGGAATTTGATAAGTACCTTTGATTTTTGTTTTTATTCTTTTAGTGACATAAATGTTGGGTGTAAGTAAGAAAAATGGTGATCTTACTATTTTTAGAAAATATGAAAATGAAAAGATCACTCATACAAATGGTTGTAACATGACCAAATAGATGATAATTCTAATGAAATTAGTGGTAATGTTGACCAAATTACCAAGATAGTATAAAAAGGTAGAAATTTCCTAAATGACATAATAACTATGAATGTGTGGAAAATAATAAAAATGGGATCGAATCATAAAATGATGAGATTGTGAAGTAAAATGGCATAAATGTCATGGTTAAGTATTGTTTTCCTAAAATGGCAAAAATTACCTGATAAAAATGGGAACATAATTAGAAATGATAAAAATGCCCTACTAAATGGTAGTATTGCCATAAAATTGTGAGATTACCTAAGTATTAAATAAACTTAATTTGATGAAGCATTGGTTGGACTATAATTTGATTTGATTGATTGGAATGATTAACTTAATGACCTAGAATAAAATATGAGTGATGTATGCTATGATTTTATTTCAAATGTCTAGATAAAATATTTGTCTAAGTGTTTTGACATGTTTGCATTACAGAAGTGAATCTTAATGTTGAAAACACATTAGCATTGATCATGTATCTTATGATAGCCTGACATATAGATTGAAGAAGTCATGATGCTAATTGAGGAATTTAGTTTGATACACATATCTTAGATGGAAGTGACTCAAGAAGCTAAGGCTTTTCTATTTGTTTTATCTACAAGTTATCACTCAAAGACTAACACATTTCACTTTCTTAATAGATAAGTAGTCGTGACGTTGGAGGATGTCTATAATATTCTTTGCATTCTAATTTGAATATGGGAAATTCATTGGCTATGATAGAGATGGAAAATAGTATAAAATGACTTGATTAGAGTGATATATTTTATTATATAGGAGGGAGAGGCTGAGATAAATGCAGTAGAGGCATAACCATTGATTGAGTGAGAGTTTGTTATCCTAATGACTATTATGAATGGCACATTTCTCACTGAGAAGAGTGACTAATACTTTAATATGGAACTAGGAGGGGTATTAAGGGATATGATATTTAACACTACTTAATTTTTTTTGGGCTCTATGGTATTATCCTATCTATATAAATACTTGCATATAGTGACCTATCAATATGGTAAGAAAATTAGGCCTTGGACATTACTTTAGGTTAGATCCTAGGATTGCATCACAATTGAGTAGCCAATAGGATATAAATGATAATAGAGTCCTAATTATATACTATATTATGGTTGGTATTTGACATGAGAAGGTTTGAGGGGACATAGAGGGGATATGCAATTCTAGCAGCAAGTTTTAGATGACATGATTGACATAGAATTTACTTAGTACTCATACATACACATTTAGTTTAAATGGTTTAAAGATAGATATAATACATGGTATATAACTACACCATGATATATAATAGGTAGGAATGAATTCACTATGGATCAATACCAATCTAACTAGGTATAGAGATAGTTTGCATTGTCGTAGGATGTTCTTGATAGACGTCACTACTTTGTGCATGTTATGTGCAAAATTAGTTAGTGGGGACCTCTTATTTTCAAGACTAGTGTAATTGGTAGTTTTTTAATAGTAAAATCAATAGTATGGGCCTATGATTGAGGGATGGTAGATGTAGATGTGACTGAGACATATAAATCCTAGGAGAGATAGTTTAAGATGATGAGATTAACCAGGCCCAAACCACTAGGTCATGGGTGTTAAGGTATTGTGTGTAGAATGTGTCCTAATGGTGGAGACAACAATAATAGAGATGAGATATATATCTTAAGGATATGGGTAAGCACATGGGTAGATTCATGTATAGGTGTCATTATACATAATCACATCCTCAACAAGTAGTGCAAACACCCTTATAACATCTTACTCATATGATTATTCATTACAAATTTGAGAGAAGTAATAATAATAGTGATGGATAGTCTTCTGATCATGGTAGGGATATATTATTAGGTAATGGTCATGATGGATAAGATGTTGTTAGGGGTAGAATATAGATTAAGAAGGTCCTTCAAGTTTGAATAGGTCATAGATAGATCATGCCACCATAGATAGATTACAGAGGGAGATTATGATAAGGATAATAAATGTATCTAGGCTAATTAAAGAGGTTAATGATTACAAGATCAGTGGTAGTACCCAAGGTGAGGTCACTAGATTATAGGGATTGATCATAATTAGAGACATAAATATTATCACGATGATGGGGAAATTTGCCTAGATGAATACCATTCAAAATCACTTGATTATGGGGGATGTTGAGCTAGTGATTGTGAGTATTGAGTGGGATAGGTCTCTAGAATACTTTCATAAGATTTATGGGGAGAGGAATAAGGATAGGTATATTATCATTCAATAGAGATTATCTAAGGATTTATCAGATATTATACCAACCAAGGATGATGATAGGTTCTACAAGTGATTATATGAGAGTGCAGTATCCCTAATCTAGAGAGTACCATCCTTCTAAGAGTATAGTTAGAGATTATTGAGTTCATTGAGATAAAATCACACCTTACCCTCTTATATATTAGTGGTAGAATCTTCTCCTCATAAGATAAGGATGGGTCTAGTATCACATCCATCACTTCCATATGGTCAGAGTTAGAGTTGATTGTTTGATTGGTAGCTCTACATTTTTATTATGAGATATATATATTCTTGATGTATAAACATTGTCTTGATATGTAAATAGACATTTATTTTCATCACATGATGTATATGTACTCTGATATTATTTTGATATCTAAATAATGTGGATTTTAAACCATTGATGTTAATTCTTGATGTAAATTAGAAGTGTGATGTGGATATATTTCATTTCCATGATTTGATTATTTTAATTTCCATGAAGATGTTGCATAGACTTATATAAAATAAATTATGAAATCCTTTCATTTAGTAATGATTATGATGTGATATATTGATATGTGATGTAAATGTTATTCAATATATCAACATGATCATTTATATATATGTGTATTGTGATTAACATATATGTATCCATATTTTTTAGGTGTATTGTTTTGTTTTTATATAATATGATGATGTATTTATTATGGCATATAGGATCATTTATATGTATTGATAAATATTGAAAGGGGATGTTTTTTATTTTTGTGACATTGGATATAATCCTCAATCACTTAATGTTTAATTTTACACATAACATTAGGCATCACAATTATAAAATGAATCATGACAACATTTTAGTCAATTTGGGTAAGGATTAGTTTGGGTAAAAATGTTCACAACTCAAGATCAATATATTAAAAATCAATACCTAAATGTAAATCATAATTTACTAAAAATGAAAATAAGTAATAAAATAAACATGAAAAAAATCAATCATTTCACACATAGATTCATACATCTTAAAGTAATAAAAACCAATACTTTACCCTTAGAGGAATGTAGTAATAAGGTGTTACTTTTTTCCCCCTAAAGTATAGGGAATGTTAGATAGGATAATTTTATAAACTTTTAGTATGAGGGAATGGAATAATAAAGATGAAATGGTTGAGCTGACCCTAGATGCCTCATGCAACTAGACACTACCTACATAGTCTATCATCGACCTCAAGCTGATGTAGTTCTTCCAATAATGAGAGTGAAAAAAATTGATGAAAATGATTAGGATGAAACTATTAGTGAAGTAATATATAAATGAATTGTAATACAATAATATAATAGTATAATTGGCTCCAAAAATGGTGAGAGTGCAATAGGATTAGATCTCAAAATGGTGAGAGAATAAAATAATTAACTCACAAATGGTGAGAGCATATAATAATTATCTCAAAAAATGATGAGAGAATATAAATATTTAGTCAAAAATGGAGATATAATAGCATATGATAAGGATAAATGTCAAAAATGGTAAATTATTGAATATGGAAATGATAGTGATAGTAGTAATAGAAGTGATAGTAATACAAATTGAGTTAATCCTAGATACCCAATGTATTAATCATTACCTACATAGTCCATCATGGACCTTAAGCCAATGTAATTCTCCCATAAATGGGAGAATAATGGAAAAATGATGATGTCAATTAAAATTATCATGATTTAATAAAAGATACTATCTTAAGACATAGGAAAACACATAGAAGAATGGGATTATCAAAATTGAAATGGAAATGGAATTTGAATGAATTTGATGGAAAAGTCATGATTGGAATAAGATGTTTCCTTCCCATGAAATGTTTGAACAAAAAGTGGATTTATCATCATCATACTCAGATGATTCTATTTAGAACATAACCAAGAGAAATATTTCACTAGCAAATAAACTAACAAATTGTAAAAATATTTTTTGGCTTTATACCTCTTTTTTGATGTTTTTTTATTTTTAAATTTCTTGGATTTTTAAATTTTCTAATTTTTAGGATTTTTGGAAGTTCTGATGCTTTGGAATTTTGGAATAAGATATGGACATGAATATTTTTAATTAAAATGTATAGGAAAATATAAATAAATGTACAAGGAATTATTTATCAAAGTAAAAACAACGGTGGGTAGGGATTCAACTATAATTCAGGAAGTGAAAATACTACTATTCAAAAACAAAACAAGATACAAGGTAAGTGATGAAAATTTATAAAAAATACAAGATAAAGGTAAAATAAGTTGTTTCAATAACTTCCAAGTAATAAAATTATACCAAATCACTCTAATTTTCTAAAATTCTACTAGCAATGATGTGTTGATGATGATCAAATTTGAATAACCTAGTAAACTATCATTTTAATCCACTTTTAATATATGTATGTCATAATAAATATTAGGATAGTAATAGGAGGTGTGAGAAAGGATAAGGATTGAATCAGGAATGGAAAAGGGAATGAATGCGAATGGGAAAGGACATGGAAGGGGTGCACCCAAGAAAGGAAACTCATAGATAATTTTCAAGCAAATCAAGCATAAAATCACTTGAGATGTATAACATTAATGGGATCATATAACTATTACCCATTTAGTGTAGATAACATGTACGCTCCATAACCATAGGTTGTTGTGATAATGAATAAAATTAAACAATTAAGAGCAAATTTGCATTTATTTTCATTGTTCATGTTCATATTTTTTTAATTCTCGTTTAGCACAAGATCACCAACTTCAATGTCTCTGGAAATGATGCATTTGTTTTAACTACAACATAGCCAACTATGATATGACTTGATATGGTCCAATGTAGTTAGCCATTTATCATCTATGATTTCTAATTCTTGTACTTGGGATAATATATAATCCCCCTCATCAATGATGCCTTGTAATGAAATGTACAAGGATGAAAACTCAATCTCAATAGGTAGGATAACTTCTGATCAAAGACTAGGGAATAGAGTGTTGCACCTTATAGGCATGCAAAATATTGGTATGATAAACCCACAAGGTAGGGAATATTTAAAAATTTTAATTTCATCCAACATTGTTGATATTATTATGAATCATGACAATATTATTATGTATGCCTTAACTTGGTCTTTACCTTGAGGGTAATAGGGAGTTGACCATCTGTTTTGATATAAAATTGCACACAGATATATTTCACATTATTATTCTTTAATGAATTTCCACTATTAGAAAATGAATGACATAATAGAAAATCAATTAACTCATAATGAATTTAGATATCTTCTTACCATTTATGTAAGTGATATAGATTACCTTAACCCACTTAGTAAAAAAACTCATTTCTAGTCATGATATATTTGTGTCCATTTGAAGATGTGGGGTTTATATTTCCTTTGAAATTGATCTTCCATGTTGAAAAGTGCCTAGGAGACATGATAGGTTGAATTAGTCATGAAGGAGAATGAATTAAGTCACCATGATTTTGACAAGTAAGGAATTTATTGACATAATCAAATGCATTTGATTCCATTATGGGCCAATAATATCATGTCTAAAATATTTTCTTGGTTAGGACCATTCTGCTAGTATAGATCCCATAAATCCCTTAATGTGCATCTTTAAGTACTAATTTAGATTCACCCAAGTTTAAAAAGCATAGTAGCACCCCATTATAGACTTTGTAACAAAGTGTGCCATCAAGTAGAGTATAATGGGATGCATTATGAATGAAGGTTTTATTTTGATTGTGTGATAAGTAAATGTGAAGAATGCCATCTTGGAGGTAGGTGTATACATCTTGGTACCATGCAAAATCTAGACCAAAAATATTATATACCATTTTTAATTCTAGATGATTTTAATCTAGTGTGAGAATATTTTTAATGAGGAATTGATATTCATGGACATTAAATGACATTTCCATTAATGACCCAATATTTTCCTTTGCATTTTTAGATATGTTATTGGCTCTAGGTATTTTCTCAAACTTGATGCATTCAAATTTATGTGAGATATTGTTAACTAATAATTTGTAAGGTATGAGATGTTTATTCTTTGTTTGATACTAATCTATATCATTATTGAGAATAAATTATGAATATCCATATGCAATAAAATATTGAATGTTCCATTTCACTTCAAGGTGAAGTCTTGTAATGAGTGCCTCATATTTTTTAATATTACTGGTGAATGGAAAACCAATTTGAAATGCATTTAAAATGATACTTCTCTATGATGTAATGAATATAATAGATACTCCTAAACAATGGGATGTGAAGGAACCATCTAAATATAACTTTTATTAACGTGATTCATTAGGTGTGATGATAGACTCATCAAGGAAATGGATGTTAAAAGGATGTTTCTAGCAAAGGTGCCTTGATAAGTTGGTCTATAAGTACTTTACATCTAATGGATTTTATATTAGTATATTTTATGTCAAACTCACTTAATAGTATAATCTACTTGGGCATACACCCTGTCAATGTTACTTGAGAGAGAAGATAATTAAGTGGATTAACTTTTGAAATTATAATAGTATTTTTATTTAACATGTAATTACAAAGTTTCTAAGATGTGAATACTAATGCTAAAAATGATTTATAAATTAGTGTATAATTTTGTTCATAAGAAACCAATGTCTTACTTAGATAATATATTGCATGTTATTTTCCATAGTCATCATGTTGGGAAAAAATTTCCCCAAGGAATGTTTAGCTGCTAAAAAATTTAGTGGTTTCTTTGGCATTGGTGGGGTAAATAATCATGGATTTGCCAACTAGGTTTTCAAAGGCTAAAATTCTTCTTGAAAATTGGTGTTTCATTGAAATTTAGTACCCTTCTTCAAGATTTGAGTAAAAATATGGCATGTATCATAGATATATGTGATGAATATTTGAATGGACTAAATTTGTTCTTGTAAGTTATGAAGTTATTTAAAATTATAAGGATGAGGCACTTATGTTATGACCTTAACCTTGGAAATATAAAATTCAATGCCCCTATAGGAATAATGAAGCCTAAATTTTTTCTTGAAATTACCCCAAATACACATTTATTTGGTTTTAAGTGTGTATACAATAAGAAATGCATTAGATCTACAAAGCAATCCTAGCTCATAAAAGATAGATCCTACTTACACTTCTAATTGAAGATACATTAGATAATTAGGGTCATGACCAATATAGATCTACTAGATTGAATTAGGGGATATCTTACCACAATAATATTACTGGGGAGGTTTATAAAGCCTCCAGTCAAGTAAAACTATGCAATGACCCTAACTAGGTTCTATGTTTTCATATTAACTAACCTAATAACAAGTAAAGAAAAAATTATAATATAGTGCTCACCAAATCTTGTGGCACAACAAGGGGGTTAGTAAACATAAAATCAATCATGCATAAGAGAATCCTAATTAACCTATATATAGGTAAAACCCTAATACATGGAGAAAGAGAATATTATTCAAATCCCATTACTTATGCTACTTTGATCTACTAAAGAGAGGAGTAAAGTTATAGATACTTACCTGGAAGATGAACCTACAAAGACTCAAACTCTCCCTTGGCCAAAGGTGCTTTGTAAGAGGTTGTTGTGGTTTGTAAGGATCACTAATTAAAGTTAAAGCATTCAAAACTTCTCCATAAGGATAGATTATTCTCCAAGTATAAACCCTAAGCTAAGACTCCTCAAGTAGAGTGGTGGAAGAGTAGATTGTAAATAAGTACAAATGAATAATAACTCTTTTTCTACTATCTAATAATGGTGAAATGGATGTTTTTATATATGTAGATATAACCCTAAACCCTTATAAAAGTTTCAGATGATAGGGTTAACCCAGTTGACCTAGTATCTTAATTGAAAAAAACTCACTAGGTCATGGACTTGGTTGGCTAGGGGCTAACATAGACCCTAAATAAAAAATTTCAAATATATTATAAGGTTGATACAACTGACATAGTCATGTAAATTATCAAAAAGAGTTTTAGGTTAGGAAAAGTGATAATAAAGATGGTAAAGGCCTAGAGGAGTGTGTAAAAGAGGAGGCAAAGCTTATAATAATGGTTTTAAGAGTTGGTTGGATTAGTATCAAGTGGTAATAAGGGAAATCAATCATATAAAACACCAATGGTCTTCCCACCCCTTTTTTGTTGCACCCCTTAAGCCATGCACTTGGAGAGATTGAGACTCAATGGGTTACTACAAGTTATAAAGAATCAATAATTGATAGAGTGTGAAAATATTATGTGTATAAATATGTTACACTCAAATCTCATCTTGTGTCACTTAGGTAAAATAGGGGATGGTGATTTTGAGAAACAACATAGTGACACATAATGTTGAGGTTAAAATAATTTGTAGTATTTTAAAGAATAAAATAACTAAAAGAGAATGACTGAAAAGGAAATAACCAAATAGTAAATGTAATGTTTACCTTCACTTACCTTTATCATTGGATGGTTATTTTTTTTATTTTAGTTTTGATTTTGGAGGGTGCATAAACTACTTTTGATAAACCCAAGAATACAAAACTAAAGAGAAAAAATAAATAAACATAGGAAAGCTAAGATAATTGGTGTGATGTGGATGGGATGTACTTAGAAATTTGGCAAGATGGGGTGATAAGTGCTATTTTGTACCAAAGAACTAAGTCAAAATTTAGAGTGAATTGGGTAACCAAAAATCCAAGGTTCCTAAATATTTAAAAACTCAAACAAGTAAACCTTAAGTAAGAAAGGCAAACTCACCAAGTCAAACCAAGGATACATGTCAAAAAGGATGGTAATAAAACATCAATGTAAAATTAGTAACAATCTTTACATAAAGATGGGCAATAAAAATGGTAAAATAATATTGGTTAGTGATAAGTAACAATCCTTACTCAATCATCAATGAAAAAAGGTCCATAAAAAGGAAAAAAACATTGGTAATTGAGAAGTAACAATAAAACCTCACTCAACAATGGAAAAAATGCATGAAACTAGAAGTGGACTTAGGTGCACATAAAAAGGGTTAGTAAAACAATGAAAAATGGTCAAATAAATAAAGGCACATCTATAAATGTAGAACCATAGTGTAAAGAAAGTAATCCATAGTTACTCAAGCATTTTATTTTATTTTAAGGATAGATAAAATTGAAACAAAGTACTACTAGCATGTTTTCAATATGTGAAGAAGGAAGATAAAAGAGGGAAAATAGATTTAAAATCACATGTACCTATCAATGGGGGAAATTAAATGGGTAGAAGAGAGAATGAAGGAAAAACCAAGGTAGAGGAACTCTTTATCAAAGTCAAGACACTAAAACTAGGTTTGTTAAGACAAGAGGACTGTTGACCTTAAGGAATCTGAATAACTTTACTTAGCCACACAAGTCTTATGTCAACAAATGAAGTATATAGATCATCCCATGAAGGCTATATGCATAAAAATTAAAATGGACCTACCTTCCCATAATGTGTTCCCCATTCCTTAAGACCCCTTATAGAGTCATCAATCTACTATGAAGATTGGGTACTTACATGAGAAGTTAGGTAGCACCATAGAGTTTATTGAACTCTCCTCTTCTAATCTACTAGCCAATCATACCCTAATAGACATCGATTCTAGTGTGAGGCTAACTGTGGAGTTTGAGATTTGATTATAGATAGGAGATGTGCTTGTAATCACATCTTTTGGAGTGATTTTGACTTTTAAGATTTATATGTTGCCTTTTGTATATCATTTCCTTTTGTTTCCAATTATTTGGCTTTTAACTTTCTTGATGGATTTTTCTATTTCTCCTCCATACAGATTCTGAGAACCAAACATGAATGCTAAAGATGACTTTCATTTGAATACTTGGGACTTAGTTGCTAAGAGAGAGAACTCAAAGAGCATGGTTCTAAGAATCTAATAAAGTAAGGTGAAATAAAAGTGATATCTTGACTTATACCTTGTTTTATCCAATGTGGAGTGAAAAGAAATGAAATCAAAAGGAATAGGACATGAAATAATTTGAACTACTTTAAATCATAAAAAATGTGACAAAGGCTGAAAAAGGGATACAATTATAGAGAAGTGTGATTCCTTATCATAATAATGAGGGAAATAGAGGAAAACATGCTATCAAAAGTTGTTATGCAAATTTCATCTATTAAAAGAAGCAAGGGTGAAGTTGAGAACAAGGTTAAAAACCTCATAACCATTATAAAACCCATTATAGAAAATGAATGAAAATATGGTGATTTTATGAGGAAGGCCAAGTCTTATCCATGGTCTTCCATTGCAACTCATAAAAGAGAAACCTAAAAGGGTATACAAAGTATGTGAAAAATAAATTAATTATGAAAAATATGTTATTTGTGAGGAACGCTAGGTCCTATCCATGGTCTTATACTGCAATTCACAAAGAGAAACCCAAGGGGTGTTAGAAAGTGTGTAAAAAGTATGAAAACAAAGATGATAAAAGTACATCATGAGGAATATCAGTCCTATCCATGGTTTTACAATTTAAATCATGATAAAATAGGAAACCAAAAGACTAAAAAGAGGGACTAAGGTTTGTGAAAAGAGAGAACTGCTATAGAGGGTGAAACCCATGTAAGTATCTTGAAAAAAGTTTTAGATAGATAGGATACACAAAGAATGTAAAGAAGGGAAGAATTAGGCAAAATTCTTCTTGAGGAATTTTGCATTGGTGGGTTCTTTAAAAATATGACCTTCATTGGTTTGAAGGCAATAGGTACTTGGACAAAGAATATATTTGACTAAATAGGGGATCCACCATTTTTTGGTGTATTTTATTTATCTATCATGAGTGTAGTCTAATTTAAGGACAAGATTACCAACATGAAATGTGAAAATTTTAACTCATTTTATATGTTGTTTGGCAACACGGACCTTGTATTGATGATTGTGTTGTAAAGCAAAAAAATAATGTTTGTCAAGGAGATCAAAAGTATGAAGGTAAGATTCACATAATTCTTCATCAGGTATGATACCATGGAGAGATATACAGAGAGAGGGAAGTTCAACTTCTAATGTATGTATTGATTTATAACCATAGAATCAAGAGAATAACATTGCCCCAGTGGTAGTGTGTATGCTTATACAATAGACCCAAAGAGCAAAATAAAGATGAAGGTGCCAATCTATGTGTGTTTCATGAATTATCTTTTGGAGAATTTTATTAAGAATTTTATAGGTTGCCAAAATTTGGCCATTACATTGTAGATGATAGGGTGTGGATAATTTGTGATTGATTTTAAATTTATTACAGAGTTGTTTGACATATTTATTTTTTAAATTACCACCACTATCTAAAATGATAGTGTGAGGGACACCAAAGCGGTAAATTATTTGATTAAGGATGAATTTGGAGATGGTGGTATAGTTTACATTAATAAGGGGCATAGCATAAACCCATTTAGTAAAATATTTTATGGTAATGATTATAAAGACATGCCCAATTTTATATCAAGATAATTTACCAATGAGATCTAATCCACACATACAAAATGGGCAAGGACATTTCATGGTTTGAATCTTAGTTAGAGGTGAATGGATTAAATAATCATGAAATTGGTAATGAGTAAATTTTTTTTATCAAATTTTATGGCATAATTTTTAGGAGTGGGTGAAAAGTATCCCATACGTAAGCATTTACGAGTTATAGCATGTCTGCTACACTAGCCACTACAAATGCCCCCATGTGTTTGTTAAAAAAGAGGCAAAACTTCATCTTTTATAACACAATAGAGAAAGGAACCTTCAAAATTATGATAATATAAGTTTTTATATATAAATACATATTTAAAATCTTGTTTTTGAATGTGAGACTTTTCAAAAGAATCTAGGTTGGGAGTATAAGTTTGGTGTTCCAAAAATTGAATGATGTCTTTGTACCACATGATTTATCGAATGGTAATAGCCTCAATGTGGTAGATAAATTAATCTTGTGGTTGAATAGAACATGTATATTTTATTATTTGGATAATTAAAGTGGGATCGGTAAGAACTTCGTGCAAATGAAAAAGAAATGCTAAATAAGAAAGGGAATCAATAATGGAATTTTTATCTTGAGGGATAGGGTCAATGGTGAAATAAATGAAATATTTGTTGAGAGTAGTTGAAATTTAATGATAAGAAGTGAGATTTTTGATTTTTAATTGGTAATCACCATTGTCTTCATAGAAAATGAGTTAGGAATCACATAAATCATGCAGGTATTGGATGTCTAAATCAAGAGCAACTCTCATGCCTAAAATTAAAGCTTCATACTCATCCATGTTGTTAGTGACATCAAATGTTAAGTGAAAAGATAAAGGGATGATTTTTCCAAGAGGGATTGTAAGAATATATCCTTACCCATATCCTTGAATTCATTTAACACCATCAAAGTAAACGGTACAAATATCTTCATGTAAATCAACATTAATTTAGGAAGTTCTTCATTAACTACTTTTGGTTTAGTAGTATTAGGAAGAATAGTAGATTCATTGAGATTACTAGCGTTAATATTAGTAGTGAAGTTATGAAAGTAATATTTGAGAGATATGTCTTAGTTAAGACCTTTAATATTGATAATATTATCATCAAGAATATTATCTTGAAGGTGGTTGGTAGTGGGCATAAGATCCGTGGCAAGTTGATCAATGATGATTTATCCTTTGATAGCTTTTTGAGTAATAAATCAGAAATAAAATTCCATGAGAATGACCATCCTCTTTCCAATTATACCTCTAGGAAGAAAGCCTTTGGAGAATAATTAATGAAGGGGATTTAAATGGATGATGACATAAGTGGTCTGATAAAGCATATAATGTCAAAAAAATTTAACTATAAAATATAGGGTGAAGTAATCACATTAGAATTTTGTGTAATGTTTTTCATAATCAATGAGTCCTCAATTGATATAATAGATGGCATACTCTCTTATAGTATCATATTTTTGGTAAATCATTTCCAAAATAGATATGGGTGTGGAAGAGGTATATAGGATCAAAGGTCGATTGTTTGAAGGAGGATGATGAGTAGGTGGGTGAAGCAATGATCATATCATATTATTGAATACTTTTTGACATGGATCCATCCATTTTAGATCATTATCTTTCTTTAAAAGAGAATTTATGGAGTGAATATGATAAGCCATTTTGGGGATGAATCATTTAATTACCCCAAGTTTATTGAGATAAGTGCAAATGTAAAAAATAAATCAAGGGATGGGAATGTTGATGATAACATTAATCTTGGTAGGGTCAACATCGATACCATGTAGAGAAAATAAAAATCCCAATATTTTTCTAGATGTGACATTGAAGACACATTTGTAAGGATTTAATCAAACTTTGTATTTAAGAAGATGGTCGAAGATGCAAGATAGGAAAGATAAGTCTTGAGACATTTAGACTCAGCAATGAGGTCATCCACATAGGTTTCCATGATTTTGTGAAAAAGAACATGAAATATATGAGTCATTGATCATTGATAAGTAGCTCCAACAATTTTGAGTCTGAAGGGTATTTTAACATAGAAATAGATACCCCATTCTATGGTGAAAGTGGTCTTCCATTGATCTTTAGGGGTAATATGAATTTGGTTATAGCCTAAGAAACCATCCATAAGAGATAACATTTCATAACTAATGGTGAAATTGGCAATGGCATCTATTGAAGGTAGAGGGAAATTATCCTTGGGATAAACAAGATTAAGATTATGGAAATCAATACAAATGTGAATGACAATGGTGACCTTTTTCTGAACAAGGACTATGTCAGAAACCCATTTGGAGTAGTCCATAGGTTTGATAAAATTAGAATAAAGAATTTTGATGATTTCTTTGTGACATAAGGTGGAAACTTTGGGTAAATCTTCTTTTCTTTTGATGCATAGGTTTGGCATCAGGAAAAGTGATGATATTGGGCACCATAATATTAGGGTTAATACCAGTCATGTCCTCATAACCAAGAGAATATCTCGTGATATTTATAAAAAAATAATATAAGGTTATCATGTTCAAGAGGTGAAAGTTTTAAAGAAATGGTAATATGTCAAGGGCATGATAGAGTACCATATTCAATGTTAGTAGTTTCTTTGATAAGAATAACATTAACATATTGGAAGTGATATGGTGCATTCGATAGAGAGGAAATTGGATTAGTTTTATGATTGATTATAGTGATGAAGTTGTTGAAACAAATGGAGTTTTTTTTGAAATTACTAAGTTTGTGATGTTGATAAGGATGTTTAGGTTCTCGAACATGAAGTAATTCAATAATAACTTTATCACTAGTTAGTGTGGCAACATGACCATAATACTCAAAATCTACTTTGATATCAATAATTTGATTACCATGCATATCATATTTAGAGTATATCTAAAGATTATCTATGGCCTTGGAATCTAATGTAATCTCTAAAGTAGGAGGCATAGATTGATCAGATGGGATTAGTGTGTCATTAGTTTATTTTTTGGGGGAAAGATTGGATGTAATGATGGAATCTATAGGTGGTAAATAATATGCAAGAAATTCCAGAGATGTGAAAGGGAGGATTTCTTCTATCACCCAAGGAGTATCAAGAAGTGGAGAATTAATAGGAGGTACATGACCTTAGGGAGCTTACTCAAAATTTGTGAAAATGGAATGAACATCTCAATCAAAAACATGTAATTAAGCTAAAGTTTTTTGATAATTTTAAACATCCAAGTCTTAAGATTGAGCTTCGATTGTGATGTAGTTTTCATCATAGGTTGGAGATATGGTACATGCTTGAGACTCAGGGGGAGTTTCATAAGGTGAAATTCTAAGGTTACTAAACTTACATGGAGACATGATTAAAGGATCTTGGAATAGTTTTTCCACTCCATAGTCATTGTATGTGAAGGAATTTTCTAGGTAAGAATGTTCTTGAGAATTATATCAAATGGGAAAATTAGTGATCTTATCAATGAGAGGAATAGTGTGATCATGAGTTAATAAAGAAGGAGGAAGACACTCTGATATATAAGGAGGTAGCTTAGTAGTATTGTAAGCATGTTTCAAATCATTATGTTCATCATCATCTAAATCAACAAGAGTGACATGTATGTTTGGATTGACATTGATGAACTCAAGTAATGGAGCACCATTGATGGTAGGAATGGTAGGGATACGATATTGAGATTTTGGATTAGGAAGTTTAATAATCCAAGGGTTGGGATTAGCCTCATGTTTATACTATTTGTCATTATGTAAGAATTTCATGCATTGGCTATCAAAAGAAGTGATGGATATCATTATATGATTCCAAGGGTGACCAAGGAGTATGTTATAGAGAAGGGTAAATCAAGGACCATAAGTTTAGTTTGAAGTCTTAAGTCTAATTATTAGGGGAATCCAAATAAAACCAAGTGGATTGTGATTAGTTTTATAACATCCATGGCAACTAAGGTGGTTTTTCTTGAGATGATCCTTATTATATCCAAGTTTTGTGGATGAGACACAAGAATGTCACATTAATACCAGACCCTTCATCAACTAAAACTTTACAAATAAGGGTAGTGTTAATGTCTATTTTAATGAATAGTGGTGGATAATCAGCATGAAAAATGATCTCATCATTAATCGTGTCTTTTTCAAGAAATTTAATGGATGGTTTGGGAGAAGGACACAAAATCAATAGTGTGTGCATTGGTAGGTTGAGGCTCCCTATAGGGTGGTTCTTCATATATAGAAGATGAATATTCAATTTTTTGTAATTGTTGCATAAGAAACCTACAATGATAAGGGGAAGTATGAAATAACTCCAGAAGTGGAATCTTACAAGGCATGGAGTTAAGTTCTTAGAGAAAGATCCAGTGAGAATTAGAAGAACTAGTGTGAGTTTGAGAAGATAAGGTAGAGTTTGAAGGAACAGAAGTTGTTGGGAGTTTGAAGAAAGGAGGTGGTTACTCATGAGATTTCAAACCTAAATTAGTGGTTATAGTATCTTTGAGAAGTTTTTCTTCCAAATATGTTTTCTTAGGTTTGGTGATAGGATCTTTGTGATTTGGCTTACGATGATGGTTAACCTTAGCTATGTTAACATATTGAGAAGCATTGTAATATAGGTCATAATCAACATCAATGGCACAAACATACTTGGTATTTTGTTGATCATTATCTATGAAAAAATATTTTTGGTTATTATAAGAAGAATATTTGGAAGCTTTTAATTTTTTAGAAGCGGTGTTTTACTCATGAAGATGAAGCTGAATCATAGATTCATGATTAAAGGAATCACCAAGCATGTAAGAAACATAAAATTTGGTAAGATCTCAACAAGTTTCATGGGAATGACCAATCTCAGCATGGAACCAACAAAATTGATTAGGGTCATACCACTTAGGAGGATTATTAGGATAAGTAAAGGGTTTAGAGGGTGGTAAAAATTATTTAATTTGCTACATAGTTAGTGGTATGTGAGAACATGGGAGAGTGTTGACTTTAGAAACTCCTAGTTTGGTTTGAGGAGTATTACTAGTGATGGCATTAGTAATATTTTGAAAGGATACTTTAAGGAATTTGGTATTAGGTTTGAATTGCTTCATGAGGATGTCTTGATGTTTATCTTGGTCAAAAGATTCATTAAGCATTTGAGGAGCAAAAGTTTGAACCTTATATTGAATTGAAGGATTTAATGTAGTTATAAAAATTTTAAATAAATTATCATCTATCATGTTATGGTTGTCATTATGGGCCATATATTTCCATTGTTTGATAAAATCATGATCTAATTTGGTGGGATATTGGTTAGCATTGAGGAAATGGTTAAGGAAATTTTTTGGAAGATCATTATGTTGAAACTCTTTAACTAAAGGATTGACTAAATCCTCAAGTTTCCAAATGGAATGTTGGGGAAGTTTGTTTTACCATTCCAATACATTGTCAGTGAAGATTTTAACTAGATGTTTAGTTGTGGTGAAAGTATTAGTTTGGATCCACTCTTTATAAATATTTCTAAAGGATTTGAGAAAGGATGTGGGGTCTTTAATCACATCATACTTGATAGCTAGAGATATATTACCAATATCAATCAACAAAATGAAAGGATCCTAAAGCTCATTTTGGATATTTCGAAGCATTTTGTTATTCATTAGAGGTTGAGGAATGATGTTTCCTAAGGCATCTCTAAGAGGTGGAGGAATAAAATTTGGATTATATAGAGGATTGAGATCTTGATCCATAGGTTGATTAGACATATTGATCAAATGATGTTGTAATTTCATCATTTGAGAGGTGTTATAAGTTTGTATTATGTTATTTTGTTGTATGACTTGTGAAAGAAGTTGATTCATATCAATTAGTATGTTGGTTTTTATAGGAGAAATCTCAAAAATGGTATTAGGGGGAGGGTTATTAGAAGGTGGCTTATTAGTGGGATTGTTGGATAGACTTTTGTCAATTGCTCCCACATTATGTTGAAAAACCTAACGATGAGAATTGTATTGATAGGCACAAAAAGTACTGGATCCACCTACTTCATCTTGAGGTGTGATTTGAATCATGTTATAATCCATAGATGGAGGGGAAGAGGTACTCCAAGAGTGAGGGTTATCATGGGAGGAAAAGAGACAGATAAAAGAATATCCCATATAGTGTTTAAATGGATTCAAGTTGTTTAAGAAGATTTTAATAGGGGAATTCATGATGATTTGAGGAAATGAACATAATGCTAAAGAAAGAGAAATAGAGGACTAAATCAGATAGATGAGAGAGATAAGTAAAATAAAGGAAACAACTATTACTATTGGAAAGGGCCTAGAAAGAGTAAAGATTTGACCAGGTTGACTAAGTACTATAATCAGGGGGAAAAATAGTCTAATAAAGATACAAAATCAATCAGTTGGACTTAGTACTATAGGTGGGGAAAAGATAATCTGTAAGAGACATGGAATTTTTTTGTAAATGTAATTAAAGCAAGAATTGAAAGCAAACACAAACAATTAGGTAAATGAGAATGGTTCAATTGGAACATATCACAAAACCTTGAACTAATGTTGGCTAATGCAAATTTTTTCAATATAACATATAATGAGTTAAGAGCAAGCAATCAACTAAAAAGTAAAATTTAGCTAAGTGGTCATCCTAAATGTTATTAGATAATTATAAAGTGTTATTTTAAGTGTGATAGGGAAGTGGGCTAAAAATAGGGAACTATAAAGCAATTTATGTATGGTTTTAAGACATTTAGGCTAAAAAGGATCTATGTTGGTAATGGTATTAGATTGGTATTGGGGCCTACCCCCTCACTTCAGAATCCTATAGTGATAAGGGTGTCTGGTTCTTTGACAATATATACCATTAACTATGTGTTTATACTTGGCTAGAAAACCAAGTCGACTTCTCCCTTGGTGATGAAATTCAAGTAGGTCGGCCTTGGGTAGATAAATGTTTAAATGTATTTTGAAACTATATGATTTATTAGTGTGTGAAAAAAGATAAAAATATTAAAAATAAATGGTATATTAAAAAACCACCTAATTAGACTATGTGAACTACTTTAAGCATGCAAAGAATTGAAAATGAAAGTGTTAATTAATTACTACCATATATTTGTTAATTCCCAATTCTAGCATGATATAGATTTGGTTCAGATGACACTATATGAAAACATTATAGAATATATTCAAAAAGGTTATTATTATATTATATAATAAAGAGTCATTAAGAACTAAGTTAACTAAGTTGACTTAATCTTTAATACAAAAGATAGACTATAGAACTACGTCGACTAGGTTGACCTAGTTTGTTATAGGATTACATTTTTGAAGATTGGAAACTTATGAAAAACAAAACTATAATGAAGAAATAAATATAAAGAGATAGAAATAAAGTAACTTTGGTGGGTTTTAAGATGCTGAGGACAATGAAATTTATGTTGAAGTGCCTTGAATGCTTACTTGTAAGTTATGCCAACTATGTCGACTGGGTCAATCAATTTCTATGATTTCTTATTTGATGAAGCATCTTAAGATGATTGAGTCAACCTAATTGTCCTAGTTTTTTAATCTAAAATCTATCTGAAATACTAAGTTAGCCTACACAACTTATTTTATTGTTCTATAGCTGAATAAGAGACAGTTGACATGTTTGACATAGTCTACTATTTGAAACTGAATAAGAGTATTGTGTTGACCTACTTAATTTAGTAACCTATATTTGATTAAGACCCACACAAAAATAATAGAGTCATTTTGATTTGAATGTGTTAAACCTATGCATAGAAGTTAGAACTATACCAGCCTGGTCAACCTAGTATCACAATAACAATAATAATAATAATAATAATAATAATAATAATAATAATAATAATAATCATGAAAGAAAAAATTGAAAGGGTTAGATTCACATTGGGTTCACTAGAATGTATGCAACAAGAAATGCATCAAATATATAAATCAATCCTAACTCAAAGAAGATAGATTATACTTACACTTATAATTGGGGATACATTAGATAATTTGGGTCATGAACAATATGGATCCACTAGACCAAATTAGGGGATCTCTTACCATAACCCTAACCAAATCATATGTTTTCATATTCACTAAACTAATGACAAGTAAAGCAAAAAGTCTAATCTAGTGCTCACCAAAGATTGTGGTGTAACAATGGGGTTAGTAAACCTAAAATAAAATGTGGATAAGAGAATCACAATTAAGTTATGTATAGGTAAAACCCTTATTCATCAAGACAGAGAATATTATTTAAAATCCATTACTTATGCTACTTCTATCTACTAAAGAGAGGAGTAAAGTTAGAGATACTTACCTAGAAGATGAACCCATTCAGACCCAGTCTCCACCTTCACCAAATGTGCTTTGTAAAAGGTTGTTTTAGTTTGTAAGGATCACTAATAAATTCCAAAGAATCCAAGACTTGTTTACAAGACTAGATTCTTCTCCAATTAGAAACCCTAAGCTAAGACTCCTCAAGTAAAATGGTGGAAGAGCAGATTGTAAAGAAGCACAATGAATAATAACTCTTGTCCACTCTTTAATAATGGTAAAATGGATGTGTTTATATATTTTGATATAAACCTAAACCCTTTCAAAAAAATTGGTTGACAAGGTTGACTCGATCAACCTAGTATCATAATTTATAAAAACTCACCAAGTTATAGACTAGGTCAGCCAGGGGACGATCTAGACCCTAAATAAGTTTTGTCAATAAGAGTATAAGGTCAACATAGTTGACCTAGTCATGTAAAATCTCAAAATAGGTTTTAGGTTAGGAAAAGGACTAATGAATATGTTAAAAGGCTAGAAGAGTATGGAAAAGATGAGGCAAATCTTAGGGGAATGATTTTAGGATCTAGTTGGATTGGTAAAAAATGGTAATAAGGGGGAAAATATTGTGAACCACCAATGGTCTACCCACCCCTTTCCTGGTGCACATCTTAAGGCATGTACTCAAAGAGATTGAGACTCAACAGGTTCTTTCAATTTAGAAAGCATGATTAATTGATAAAGTTTGAAAATATTATGTGTATACAAGGTGCACCTTATATTCATAAATTCACTCAAATATTGTCCATATAACTTTTGGATGTATTTCCCATGTTATTGATTTTCATAGAATATAATGTACAATTCTTAAAAGGATTGTGCATCATGTCATGGAAGATGATAGTCATTGCATGTTGATATGTAACACTAGCATTTTTAAAGATGATTGAGATAACCTGATAATAGAATGTTCCCCATGAAATAGTGAGCATTGTATTATGTTGATATCTTGGTGCTATTTTAATATGATTTTATCATAAAAATACATCTATGGGGGATAATATTTTATATCCTACTATTGATTCTACTATCATATCAATGTTAGGTAAGGTGAAATCATCTATGCAACATGACTTATTGATATCCTTTAAATTTGTGCATAGGAAAATACTAGTAGGATTTTTATTGATCGAGACTATTTTAGAAATCCATTCAAAATAATCAATTGGTATAATGAATCTCAATCCCAAAAAAATCTATAACTCTTTCTTGACTAAGATGGCAATATTGAGATGCATTTTTCATAATTTCTATTTAATATGCTAGGCATCTAGTTGGACAACAAGATGGCATATGACCAAAGATGTATATAGCCTATGCATATTGGTGTAAAACCATGAAAATATGTTAGTGAATTACCTAAGGATGATAATGATGAATTCATGTTCTTCTATAGTGAGGGACACACCAAACTTGACAATTTTAGGATCATTCATAGTACCAATGTTAACTTCAGAGGTATCTTCCATAAAAAGTGTTGAACCATCCTCTAATATAATCATTACCAATGGGAATTCATATTATTTTTTTAATTATGGTCTATCAATCTCACCCACATAAGAATAATTAGAAAAACCCACGGAATGTAATGGCCATTCAATAAATTCCTAAGGGAAATCTTGAACTAACTATTCAAATGTCCCTTATTCTTGTAAACTAATATTTAAACCAAATATAATACACAACTTGTGGGGATGTATGATTATTGTGAATGAGAGTGATTTACCTATTATTTGGTGCTTGAAATAGGATTCACCTTAGTCCAAAAGTGCCTAAGAGAAGTTTCCACTAGTGGACCTCAATGTTTGATTTTATTCTTGACTTTGTTGACTAAAAAAGTTAGCCTTCTATCTAATTTAGGCATAAGGATATAATACAATTCAAAATCTTTTCTAGTGATCTCCCATTGACAGACCATCTCTAAGGCCCAAGATTTCTGAAATTGCCTTTTTGTTTTCAAATTCATCCAATGTTATAACATGCATTTTATAGTCCCAATCAATTAATTTAGGACAATGGAGGGTAAGATGGAAATCAGATGTGGATTTTATGTTAAGGATGACATTTATATCAAATATATTTGTGTCATTTAGCTCATAATATATACTATATTAGGACTCTACATCACTTTCAGGATCATCTTTGTTAGATGTTAAAGTTGTGTTACTCTTGAGATCTGAGGGTTCACCCCTAGATAGTCTATATATAATGACTCAAGAATATTTATGTTTACTTTGTAGAGAAAATATTACTAATACCTTATTATTTTTACCCCAATCCATTTCCTTTTTAATCTTTATGTTCTATGATTCTATTAAGGATGGGATATTTAGCACTCTGATAACAAGAGGTGAAATCATCATTTTATTGCTAGGAATCCTTAGAAATATTGAGTTGTTATTGATTTGGTAAGAACTTATTAAAAAAAAGAGGATGTCCCTTGGGGTGATAATCAATATTTCTATGGCACTCCATCTTGGGCCTAAAATAGGATCTTAGAAACTTGGGAAATTCAACAATATGGAAGATATTGTTGATTTTATGGATGCCATAACCCTTATATTCAATTGTGAAATGTGAATAAATTTTATGATGTGCATCACTTGCAATGGATGAAAGGTTACTTGTGTCAATATAATTAGACTTATGAGATTTAGAAACTACATTATTATCCTTTTTGGGTGCATGTTTGGTGATAGGGCAATAGTTGTATTGACCATATTTAATTTTTAAATGTTTAAAATATTGATACATGTATAAATCATCATGAATAGTAACCTCCATTATAAAATGGGGAATTTTTAGAGATTGATGTAATGTATAATGGAATTCATGTACTTCATGGACCCAAGGCAATGCAATAAGTATATTGTAATAAAATCTAATATCAGTGACATGGCAAAGGGTACCATGGCTAATAGTCTCAATAAGGATAGAAAAATAAATGATACATTTTGATTCTATTTATACATTATCATAAGCTTTGATAGTGATGGTGTTTGGTTGTAGATCTACTAAAGTATACACAAATTTTTTTACCAATTTCAATGAGGTAATGTTTAGACATGAATCATTTTCTATGAGGACCCGCTTGATCTTATGATAGGAAATGACTAATTTTACATAAATGAGGTTGTTATTTAATGGACCAATGGTTGACAGGTCACTTTAGTCAAATGTGAACTACTAACTTGGGGATATATTCCCCATAAGTGCTTAGAATTGGGAAGGATCAATGTCAATTACAATCTTGGATTATCATAGAAGCTCATATAATATTTCCTTGTAGACTTTATATGTAAGAAAAATATCTAGAATATAAATCTACATTGTTTTCTTGTTTAATTCATCCACAAGATCATACTACTTCTCAATAGAATAATATGGTTTGGGTTCCGATGGTAAAGGGCCTTGAACATTATTATTATATGGAGGTGATGAAGGACCTTGGATTGTAACCCATTGATGTTGAGTTATAACAATGTAATTTTGAGTTAGAATAGGATTAATTGAAGAGGAAAGAATAGGTGTAGGACCTATAATGGTAACCCATGGAGGTAGAGTCACAATAATGTAAGTTTGAGTCACATGAGGACCACTTGGATGTGAAGGGGGTGGTCCTATAATGGAAAGGATAATATGCTAAGGTGTGTTACATGGTGTACGTGGATTGATATTAATAGTAGCTACATAATGTTTTTAGTAATACAACCTACAACATTGTTATATTAAAAGTTGGTTGGTTTGGGAATCATGTCCTTGATTACAATTATTTTGATTTTCATTCTAACACTGATTTTGATTTTGATTGTTCAAAGGATGGTTATTCTAATTTTTATTATTTGATTGACATTGATTATTGTCAATGTGCTTTGGAAATGGATCTTTATGTATACTCATGTTTTAATTTGAAGTAGAAATAGCATTTTATAGCTCAATTTCACCAAGGTCAAGCAAGTCTTTGATGAAGTGTCTGAGTTACATATAGTTATAAGTTACATTGCCTTTAACACTGTGGTAATAATAATACTCATTATCCCTGTCCCATGTAGTATTTGGCTGGATTTCATCAAAAGGATTTGTATTTATCCAAATGACCATGTTTTTTCAACTAATTTTTGTGATATTGCCTCTACAGGCTCACAAAGGTTAGAGAAAAATATTATTTGATACTAATTCCTTTATGGAGTTGTTCTTTGTAATGTAATGGATTGAGTAGGTGGAGTGTTTTGGACAAGAAATGGTTACATAGTTTGCACATTTATGGATTTAGTTATTCCATTTCCTAAAACATTCTTATTTTTATTGAATACCTTTTTTATTATTAGATGTGCTTGCATGTGATTGTGTTGGGGATCAAACTTGTGCTTGAATCTAAGAATAAATATTAACTAAACCCTTCTAAATAAGAACCTTTTCAATTTTCACTCCTTTATTTGTAATGTATTTAAATGTGTTAGTACAATAAAGCTTAGATTATGAGATAATTTTAAATTACTATTAGAAGTGATGATGTTTGAAAACTATTTATCTAGAATTTTGTGTGGAAACCGATTGGACAAACTTCTCCTTCGATTTAAGTATGCTAAAAAATTTTCCCCACCTTATTATTTGGCATTACATAAATCAACCACAGTCAATTCATGCTCTATGTTATATGAGAAGTGTTTACAAAATTTATCACATAGAACATAAAAAGTGCTGACATATTCCTTTGGTAAATGAAGAAATCATTCCAAGGCTTGTACACCCAAGCTACATGGAAAAAAATGAAGAAAATAATTTTTTTTATAGGCTACCTCTTGACATGACATAAATAATTATTTTAGGTATTCCCTAGGATCACCTTTTCCATTTTACATTTTAAATTTGGGTGATTCAAAGTGTGATGGTAAATGTAACTGAATAAAACTCATGTCAAATGGATAAGGTCATATCTTGTCAATTTTTTACTTATTACCGTGATTTCCTATTTGGAGTCCTAAAACAACCTCTTTTATCTATTCAAATTATTGGAAAGTGGGAGCATTTTGGGATGGATAAGGTGCATTTTGATGATTATTTATGTATGGATTAGCTTGGTTTATCTAATAAATGGATTTATATTAAAATATTATGGAATGGTACACTTTATGCCAAGCTATTAGGGTTGTTCATCATATAACTAGGATTATCCTGCTAATATGGCATTTGTTGTTGAATTGTATTTGGAAGTGGGTTAGAAATGAATTTTTTAATTTGAGGAATCTATTATTGGTATGGAGGATTTTTTTTTGAGAAATAAGAACTTATTGCAAAATAAAGGGAATTATTATTAGATGGGGATCTATTTTTGACTAATAGGAATTTGTTGTTGATTAGAAGGGATGAGT
Source organism: Torreya grandis (assembly GCA_037957365.1). Lineage (NCBI taxonomy): Eukaryota > Viridiplantae > Streptophyta > Pinopsida > Cupressales > Taxaceae > Torreya > Torreya grandis. Next base: position 1,544,224 of record JARHVA010001963.1, on the reverse strand, counting down.
TGTGAATTAATAAAAACTACTATTATGGGTTGAAAAGGATTTTTATGGTATTGGTTATAACTTATTATGGTGGATTAAATGTAACCTAATGTTGTATTTTCATCTTAATTTGTTGTGGTCATGGATTACTATAAATATGTTGTTGATTTGAAGGGATGTGTTGGGAACTATAAGGGACATTTTTGGAAAAAGAAGGGATTTGTTTGAAACTTGAAGAGACTTGTTTAGAACTACAAGGGACTGATTTTTTATTAATAGGAACTTGTTGGGAATTTGAAAGGACTTGTTATGAATTAAAAAGGATTTGTTATGGATTTGGATTTAATGTGGATTATGGAATATTTGTTTTGGATTATTTATAGCTTGTTGTAATGGATCCTCTAGATATGTGTATTCATGATTAAATAATGGATTTATACTTGATGGAGTATTGTTTAATGGGTCTTGTTGTTTTCATTCAAGTGGTGGAATTTGGTCCATAGGTGGGGGATTTTTAAATGAAACAACATCAGTGAGGTAGCTAAAGAAGGTAAAATATTAATAGTATATTATAGTTGGGATTAATGAATTGGATGTGTTGGGAGGGGTATTCAATCAAACCTTTTCCTTTTCGATATGATTAATAATTTTGACTGGAGATTTATACTAAATATTTTTCTTGAGTAGACATTGAATTCAAGGGGATATTTCTTCTTTTTAAACATAGTTGTGTACTTCTTATGTTATGAGTGGCACATTCTCATTTTAAGATTGATGTACTCATCCTATAGTTTTTTATTATTTCAAAAATATCCAAGTGGATCATAAAACCACTCATAATTGAGAGTAGGGTTATATGAATCCCCAATTATCATGTACCTAGGCATGTTTGAATTTATAATACTTTCCTTGAATTGAGAGAGGATATATGAATCAATTTGATTTAAATGCGTGTAAATACTTTGTTTATCAATTTAAAGTTGATTTTTTAAAGTTTATTTGAGTCTATTTTTATCCTGATGTGATATTGAGTGACTCTTAGTTAGAATGGAAAGTTTGAATGGACTTGGTAGTGTAGATGTCAAAATGGAAGGATGCTCTATTAAAATTGTTTTCAAAGATAGAGTTCAATGTTTGAATATTAGGCATGTTTTTTAGAGGGAAGTGTGTCCCATAAGAAAATTAGATTTGAGAACCTTGAGCATATTTAAATTTGACATGATTTTTTTATCTTAATTCAAAGTTTGACTTTCCAAGTTGATTTTGTTTAGACAATTTCCTTTTGTTGAATTTTGAATTTAGAATACTTGGTCTTTAAATGTTTGAATTAGAATTTTTTACTTGAATTGAGTTGTTTTGAAGGTTGACTTTGGTTTTGAAATTATTTTACTTTAGATTTAAAATTATTTGACTTTAAATTTTGTATTTATATGATTGACTTAATAATCTTGACTTTAGAACATTTGAATTAATTTGAAAGTTGAATTTAGTTAGATTTTAGAAGAGTTGACTTTTAGTTGATAAATTTGGACTAATCTGTGAAGTTTGACTAATTTGGATTTGAATTAGAATTAGATTTGGTTGAAAATGGACATGATTTAGATTTAATTTCAAATAATCAACATAATGATATAATATGGATACGGAAACATATTGATTGGAAAACATGATGTTAAGATGAGATAAAATGACTTAACAATTGTGTATAGTAATGCCTTATCACATAAATGTTTAATAAGATGTGACAACGTTTTGACTTAGAATTTTTCTTTTATTTTATGTGTAAGGTATAACATGCATAATGGGTATATGAAAACTATAAATTAAAGATAGGCATACAAGACAAGACCTATCTTAGTGGTAAATTAGGTGTGAAATGTAATTGTAGCCAAAAAATCTACCTCACAAGAAGTAAGAATAGGTTAGTCTCTTAACCCTCACTTCAAGTAGTATATCATGCAATATTTGGGGAGGTTAGTTTCTTTAAAACTACAAATCACTTATGGATGAAAGTTATTAATATAAAATTTTAAAAGGATTTCTATATGGTCCCCTATATACATGGTGATATGTTGGGTTCAAATTTTTTTAGAATAACAAAAAAATAATTGACAATTCATGGGAGAGTTTATCCCCTCCACGACCTCTTCAACTATGAAATATTAACAAATTCCTACCAAAAATTTAAACTTTGAGGGTGATTTCTAATAGATTAACATCATGGATAAATCCATTCTTTCATGAAACCCTTTACAAGGATTTTTTTTATGATTTTAGGATAACTAAGCTCCATTTATATCTTTGTCAAAGTACAGGGTTGGAACGCACACTAGGGGATGAAATCCCAATCACTATTCCCTATATAATTTTGGATGGTGATGAATTCCACCTTTCACATCCAAAAAAAATTGAAGGTTCATTATTTTTTATGCTCAAGATCCCATAAGAAGGAAAGAGGAAAGCATACTCTAGTTTTGCTTTTAGAAAAGCAAACATTTACCTACGTGATTTTTGTCTCCTAGGGTCATACAAGTGGGAAAGTGGAGACCATACACATCATAAGCCACCCAAAAACCAAAAAAATAACATAAAATCTTAAGCAATGAAAACACAAATATCATTTAGAATAATAACTTCAAATGTTAGCTCCTTTTATGCACCAAATAAATTTTGTTTGTAAAATGTTTAGTTTTTACAATAACCACTTATTTGAAAAGTGAAACCTATGAAAAATATACTAGTTTTTTAGTTGTGGTCTTTGATTTGTAAGAGGAAGTTGAAATGATGTTTGTTTTATCTTTGATAAATTGACACAAAGTGATCCTACGCAGGGTAAATATATTGATTCATAGATCTATATAATAAATATATAGATAGAGAACATAGAATATATAAAATTGGTGATACCATTGATCACCAGGGTGAATATTTCAATTCATAGGTCAATATCATTGATCTATAGACAAAGAATATAAAACATAACAAATTGATAATTATGTTGATTAGTAGGGTGATATCATTGTTTCAAAGAGTAATATCATTATTTTTAATAAAACATAAGCATAATTAAAACATAATTATTTCTCTATTTAAACAATCAATTCCACTTTTTCTATGTATGATGTCAATAAAATACAAGAAATACAAAAAAAAACATTAACAGGGCATTTTCATTGATATACAGGTCATTCCCACCAATTTATAGGTCAATTCCTTTGTTTTGATGTGTGACTATACCATTTCTATAAAAGTATAGTCTATGTAGAAAATAAGAGAAAACATGTCATTTTGTAATGTGTTTCCTCTGATTTACAGGTTGTTCCTACTAATTTTTAGGTTTAACTCTACTATTTACCTAGAAATTACATAAACCTAATAAATAGAGTATAAATGATATCTCCAATTACTAGGTCAATATCAATGTTTACATGTAGTGATCCCATTGATTAATAGAGCATTTCTACTATTAATATGGGAACATATATTTGATAAATTGTAAGTAAAATAAGTGAAAATAAGATCAAATCTTATCTAATTTCTTAATTAGAAGATTAATGTGATGTTTAAAATAAGAATTTGGGGTGATAGTCCCATTAGGAATGCCACATGTGACCACATAATTATAAGGGATTTAGTAATGTTAGTATGAAAATCAAGTTGAAAAACATACAAACTAAATGTCAAGCATGAGTCCTTGGATTGGGCAAGGTTAATAAATAGCATAAATAAGAATAATAATAATAAAATTAAATATTTTTACTCTCTCCTTTGGATGTATCCATATTTTCATAATTCAAGTGTGGATTGGCTCCAATATAGAGCTTGAGGCCTTTATCGATGTCGTGAAGCTATTCTGATGACATTTCCCCTCGCATTATGTGTGATTTTTTGAGAGATTAAATAGCTTGGTGAAGATTTTCATAGTGATTTTTCATCATAATTTTAGAACAAAATGCTTATTAAAGGAGAGTGAAGCCTAATAAATCTATAGATCTATGAATGAATCCTCAAAGGAAAGGAAAGAATTAAATTCTATGACATGGAGTGTGTAAGTTCTTGTAATAAGCTCCATTCATGAGGTTTTTTGTGTGTGTAAGTGATTGTCATAGACATTATTTGCACTCATTTCACCTTGAATTAATCTTTCCTTTGGAGGACACCCTTGAATTTTGGAAAATGATTTTATATTTTCAATTGGGTGAGTGATGATGAAATTAGGATTTAATTTATTTTTGTTAAATATGATGTGCATTCCATGTAATCCTAATTTTATAAGATGTTTAATTAGCTCAATCAAATAAGTAGCTAATTAAATTGATGTTTTTCCTTTTATGTTTTTATTTACAAGGTTTGATTAACTTAGTTTAATATGCCTAGTTATAAATTTACAAGAAGGGGACCAATTTTAAGATGTTTATGATAGATTAAACAATTTTATGTGGTGTATTTCCCTGATTATAGATGCACCAATGTGCCATAAAATTTGAATGTTAAATTATGTGGATGATTTTGAAATGTTTTAATGATTTGTGTGTTATTACATGAAATCATTATGATTTTTAATTTTGGCATACAATTGATGAAAGTAGAGTGTATACAAGGTTCATTTTGTTCATTATCCATGGAATTATTATAAGAGAATTGATCACATGGTTCTAATTTTTATTATATCTAAGTAGTTATTTGGGTTAGTACATTGCATATTTCTCCCAAAATATATGAGGGTTGGGGTATGTTTTATTTGCAGCCCAATGGCCTACATAACTATAAACAGTTGGGGTTTGATCACCCTCATTTTATCTATGGTTTGACAAGAGTAACCACTCTCCAAGTACCTCATCAAAAATCACCTTTCTCCAATGCTTCAAAAAGGAAGCATCATGTCCAACAAGTTGAAAGGGCAACATAATTTTCACCAAAACATGTGTACTCCTTCCTTTATATTTAATTTTCAAAATTTAATTTCATATTTCAAATTTTAATTTATGGAATTAACTATATATATATATATATATATATTCTTTTAGGTTTTGCTTTTGAGTGACTTACACAATTGGAGCTTCCTAAAAAATATAATATGTTTTATACACACTCAATTATGTATTTTCCTTTTACTTTATAAAATCATTTACTATAATAAAATCATGAAATTTGTAGATATTAGAATTTTGTATTAATTACATGATAATGACAATCTTAACAAACATTTACCACACATGATTTGTGTAAAAAAAATGGTCCTAACCTACAATTATCTCATACTTACATGATAAATTATGAGTTTGAACCTCTTTGTTTGATGTTAAAAAACTATATAAATATTACATGTGATCAACCAACTTATTATTCCATATAGACATTCCCAGCCATTCATTTTAATCCTTATATGCATGGGTCACTACTATCAGACTGGGTCGATATTGCTAGTTGATACTGACTTACGTCTAATGATAGTGAGCCTTTCTTACCAATGAATACTTAAAATAAATTCTTTATTTAGGGTTGATCCATATACCTAGTATGTCAATGACACGAGTAAATAACCAATTGGACTCATACATACAAATCAAGGTCTCATGTCCATAGGGGATTTTACACTTATATAATACACATCTATACACTATTTAAAATTGAGAAAATTTGACTTATTCCTCCTATTTAAAAACATATAACTAGGAATAATCACAATCCATCAAACCAAAGTTATGTTAAAGATATTGTTTTCAAGTATCAAATACAAATCATTAGTTGCACTTTTTATCATGGAGGATAATTACACAATCACACTAAGTGGGGGAACTAATCGTGGTTTGATTTCCCTCGTAATATTAAATATGTAGGTAATGGTTAATAATGAAAAGCAGTGATTGGGGTCAACTCAACCCATTACACCTTCCATATTTTTACAACTTTTTATCCATTAAAAGCACACCTAGGGTTTAAAGGTGAAGGAGGATAATCTGTGGAGTTACACACATTATTAGGGTTCATCATTACATATATAAATATTTAAAAAAATACAAAGGTGAGTGTATAGTCACTGATCCATTTTATAGCGTATATCACTACCGATAACTATAGGTCAGTATCAATAGTCGATATTGAACTAGATTTGATGAAACTAGCCCTATGAAGATAGAAAAATAGCTCTCAAACTTAAAAAAACATAGGCCTACTTAAATCTATTTCCACTATCATAGTAATAAAAAGATATTCATTCAAAAAAATAAGAAATTTTTACCTTGTTTTACTTATTATATTTAGCATATTCTACTTGTCAAACCATTGAAATATATTCAAATCTTTTAAATTAAGATTCATGTTTAAATTCCATATTTATTAATATAAATTCACATACTAGTTTTTATGTAAATTAGATTAATAAATTATAATTTAAGATTTAATTATGGTCAAAAATATAATTACAGGTTATATCTTTATATGACCTTTTTATTTATCATGTTGAGATAAATTGATTGTTCACACATGCTTTGCTCTTGATTTTATTCTCTATAGTAATATTTTTTATGGATATGTTATTTTTTTATGTCACGACATTAACATATATTAATGGTGTATAGTAGCTTGAATTTAACTAGTCTTTGTTTATGTTATTATATTTCATCTAATTTAATGATTAATGGTGATTTGTATAGTTCTTACCATAATATGTAATTTTATCTAGGTTTAGTGTTACATTATGCTTCCTATTTTAGCCCTTGGCTTATTATGTGATTATTTGAGAATATTATTATATGAATTTTTATTTATGAGGCACTTTCATTTGATTATGTGATATTTTAATATCCATTACATGAGGCATTCATCTTTGATTGTGTGAGAATTAATGGTTCATTTTTTCTGTCTCTTTCCTTGTGTGAAATTTTATTATCCATTGCATGTGGCTTTTTCTTTGTGTGGAATTCAAATGTCCATTGCATGTGGCTCTTGAATTATGTGAAATAAAGTGTCATTGTGTTTGATATATCATGTTTGTCATGGCTATGACATTGTGTGTGTATGAGTGGATACATATAATATTATTTGATGAGTTTGTGGGGCCATGATCCATATCACGCATATTTTCTATAAAGGCTTATATTCATTACTTATATTGATGATGATTAAAAGTATGTGCCTAATTGATATAATGCAAATCATAAAAGCATCACGATATACCTACATACATATATGTATGTGTGTGTGTGTGTGTAGACACACACACACACACACACACACACACACACACACACACACACACACACACACACACACACACACACACACACACACACATATACACATACATATATATACATATATATATATATACATATATATACATACATACATATACATATACATATATATATATATACACATATATACATATATATATATATATATATATACATACATACATACATACATATATATATATACATATATGTGTGTGTGTATATATATATATATATATATATATATATATATATATATATATATATATGTATATACATATATGTGTGTATATATATAAGTATATATGTATGTGTGTGTGTGTGTATATATATATATGTATGTATATGTGTGTGTGTGTGTGTGTGTGTGTGTGTGTGTGCCTAATTGATATAATGCAAATCATAAAATCATCATGATATACATACATATACACATATACATATATATATGTATATGTATATATATATACACACACATACATACATAAATACATACATACATGAACACGAAGATTTTATTTTTTGTATTATATGTTTCATATATACTTTAATGATTTATCCATATTATGATGACATAGTCTTCACATGTTAGACCCTATTTTTTAATTATTACATATTTATATCTAACATGATGTGGTTAAATCTTTTATTTTGAGATGAGTTATCTAGGCTACATTCCTCACCTGAAAAGTGGGGCATATTAGTGGACATGTCATAGATATTATAATCTCCATACATAGATAATTAAATTTTGGGACAAATTTAAGAGTTTAAAAGGTTTGTATTAGGTTATATTTATCATTTTGGTTTATATTATGGGACATATATTTAGTTATTTAGATATATTTGGAAGCATATCCAATGCACACACAAATATTTTTAGTTGTACATGAAAACATGTTTTTAAGATACATCAATTTTGGGATACACACACACACACATAATGGAACCCTATATTAGATTAGGTTATTTATTAATATTATGGGGCCATGAATATTGTTCATTCACATACCATTATATAATTTTTATTATCAATTCAACATGAACAAATATTATGAATCTAAAATATATATGTCATAATTGATTCAATCTAATCTAATTCACATGATCCTAACATGTGATTCATCCTATAATATGATGGGTCAATAATATGTTAATAAGACATAAATATGGGTTTCACCCTCCAATATTAAGGTTCAATAATAATGTTGATTAGTATTGCAATTGAGGTTCTGCATCACTCGATTGATTATCATTACTCATTATTCATGAGTGTTTGGGAATTTATATTTCCAACTCACAATTTAATAATGCAACTTTCCTTAGGACATAATCATCTTTAAAAATTATCCATTGGGGCATGATAACACCAAATATATAATTCTTGAGAAGGAATAATTTCTCCACATTTTTAGAGTGAAAAATGATTCACTCAATTACATGTGCATTCCTTCCTTGCTATTCAAATGTCAAATGCTTCACTTATATAAGTTGCTTCATATTTCATATCATATATGGACATTAATTGTTAGATGTTTTATTATAGGTTTTAATGGAACAAAATACAAACTTAGAAAATTCTACCAAATAAAAATTGTGTTTATAGAATAAGGTATACATTTTAATCATTTTCCTCTATCATTATTCTATTTTCAATACTAGAATAAAAGGAGGGATTTTTTAGAAATTAAAATCTATAATTACAAACTTCAAAATGTAATTTTTGAATTATACTTACCTTAAAATACTTGTGTATACACATATGGATCTTCCACACCCTTATCTCCTATATTCTTATATTGTATGGATTTGACCCTCTTGATACACTATAAATGTCTATAGTCTATGCATAACTTGTTTAAAATAATAATCATAATGAATCCATTTCATAAATAAATTATTTATGTCTCATTGTACACCATAAAAAATATTTGAATAGATCCATATTTATGAATTTTCCCACCTCCACTGGACTCATTTATGTGCGAAGAAATAATCATTTTAAAAAGTCAATCTATCTTTAGGCATTAGCTCATAAGTTTCACATGTTAGTGGCATGCTAAGTCACCCAAAGATTAAATATTAATACAAAATACGTATAATCCTATTACACACACACACACACACACACACACACACACACACACACACACACACACACACACACACACACACACACACACACACACACACACACACACACACACACACACAATTGTTATTTAAAAAACATTTGAATCATATTCTACCACTTTCACATTGAGAGAGACTACCTTAAACTTTCAAAGTAAAAAATCAGTCAAAAGGAGTAGGCCCTAGACAAGTCTAAATCACCTAAGGCAAGTAAATTTTTCATGTATCAAGTAATGAAAGCTAGATCACATGATGAATTAATACTATCAAATAAAAATTTCACACATTAAATCATGGGGAAGAACTACATGTTCTTTTATTTCTCTCCTAAAAGTATTGAATACATATGCAATGCGCAACCATTTATTAGGGGGTGGTTGAGGTCTGCTCAGCCCATCACTCTTACCAATTTTTAAAAGTTAACCTAGTGTCTAAATTAGATATATGTATTTTAAGAGGATATTATATTTTATATTCTAAAAATACAATGGTCATCTAATATCACATAGAAGGACAAGTCATAAAAATGTGTAATGACTCGTGTCAATCTAATGGGCAAAACCTAAAAAGATGAATCTAGAAAACATAAAAATATTAATTTGATACAAATTTTTATAGGTTTATGGACTCATACAAGTGGGATAAGACATCCATTTTATTTATGTGAATATCTCTTGGTTCATTTCCAATTATTTTAATCACCTATACATAATATTAGTCTTGCATAGACATGAAACAAGATAAATATATTAATCCTCTTTGTAGTTTACATAATTATTAAAAATTAAAATAAGCCATCATACTCTACTATATATTTAAAAATTATGTTTTATTTCAATTTTTTATATAATCTAAAAAATAAACTAAAAATTTGATATTTTTATGCTTGTTTAAATAATTAATCAAAAATAATGTAAAACAACTACCCTTTCCTTAAATTACATGTTTTATATATGTTTGCATTGTTAAAAATTAAACTATGAGGACATATATTATCATGTTTTTATATGTACTTTACATTATTATACTTTTTTTACATAACACATTATGGACATAACTCTTTCTTTTGAGATGGGTGATTCACTAGGTTTATCCCTCAAATTATAATGGGGAAAATTATTGCCTTGTTTAAGATATTCAAATCATGTTAGATAGATAATATAACATTTTGAGACATTATATGGGTTAGAGTGAGCATATCCATACATGTTCACACATTTTTTAGGAATAATTGAGACAATCTAAGACATTTTGAGATATATTTTGACATTAAATATCACTCTGAAGAATAATTTTGGCACGATGTATACATTTTAAGGTAATATTGATCATATGGGAATTATATTTTTTTGGTGATAAAACATTAATATTTTATATATTTAGGATCAATGTGAAATATGGTACCACATGAGCACTTTGGACTCATATCTATTTATAATTGGTGATTATTTTTACATGAAAACCTAGTTTCAAGGTTCCAAAAATAGAGGCTTTATTATGTCACCATTATCTGATTCTTTGGCTGAGATGAGAATAATGATAGATAAAATTTTATCTAATTTAAATAGGTTTATTTAGATACCTAGGATAATGTAGTTGAGGTTATTGCATTTATCAACTTGTAACACCACTTATCTAGTGGTAGTTAGGGAATTTACACTCCTCAACTCATTATTTTAGTAGTTGTGTCTCTTTGGGATAAGTTCACTTCATGTTTTCATCCAATAGAATTTAAAAGTGTAAGATTGGTTCACATACCATCAATTATATTCATTCCTTAGATTTTCAATTTTAAATTATCTCAATGATTTGACTCATTTAATATTTATTATCATGAAAGGACATTAATGTACACATGTTGTTTTGTAGATTTCATATGAAGTAAAGGGTATATTTCAGTTATATCTATCAACACTAATAAAAATTATCATAGGTACAAAATTTATTATTTCATACATTTAATTTATCATTTTCAATACTGGATTAAAAGGGGTCATCTATAGACCCCTAAATTTTACTTTTGAGTTTTTTACAACATAAATTTGGCATACATTGAAAATTTACATATATCTAAGTCTTGAGAGAAATGTTGCTTTATTAGTCTACCCATGTACTATATTAATCATATTTGTCCACAAGACATATTTATTTGGGATTAACTTGTTCAATACAATAACACCTTTAGAATCATAGATATGCATTCTCCATATCTCAAGTCCTAATTTTCACTCCTATGACACTTGAAATAAACCTAGATAGTGACAATAATTTTATGTTTCACCCTCTACCATCAATGTATAAGGGTCATCAATGACTATTTTTCAAATTAGCAAATCTCCATTAGGTTAGCCTAAAAATATTTCATGTGTCACTTATAGCAATAAATGAATGAAAAGTCACCAATTTATAAAAATCATCCTTAATTTTGTTATTCACTTGGGAATTACATAATAATACCTTAGATCATCTCTTAATTTATAAGAACATTATTCAAAATAATATGCACATCTTAGATTTTTAAGGAGTAGTCCACATAGCCAAATTAGAACATAAAAAGGTCATAGTTGCATGTTACTAAGTGTAAAAAATAAAAAGAGTGTACTACATTTTATATGGTTCAAAAAAATTCATGCACAACTAATTAAGGGAACTAAAAGTGATTTTAACCTGATTCAAATTATTATAATGTAATAAATACTCAAACATTCATCTAGGATTTAATGGTTTCTATCAAAACCAAAGAAGTAACCCCTTTTCTAAGGTATCTTCTAATCAATTAAGCACAATAAAAGTTTAAAAAAAGGATTTATAAAAAATGTATTATAGCACTAGATCAGAGTTTTCACATCCAAAAAAATATTTTATGCACAAGCATAAGGATCAGAGAATTTTTATACCCCCATTATGCATATAAACTTTTCCAACAAACCTTGATAATGTTAGTTGTAGTAGGAATCCAAATTTTAAGGAAGGGTCAATAAATTCTATCAGCCCTTGTTTTAGATCTTAGTACCAAATTAAGTATATCTTGAGTATTCACAGATCTTATGGCATATTTTGTGAGTGATAGACAATTATAATTATATAATTATATGTTTTTCTTGTTAATTATAAATCAATTGATTGTGATATCTATTAGACCCTTTCAATTCATATTATTGTGTTTATTGTCATAATTTAAATTTATCTAAATTAGTGCATAGTTTCAATTAATTTATACTTATTAGGTGTAAAATCACCGAAAAAAGACATAAAACAACAATAAAAACCTAATGGACCATTTACTATACGACCATATATGGGAGCATTAGTTATGTTCATCCTATTGATGTAGAAAGTGATGATTGGAATAATATATCTAAATTACTAGGATAGAAGAGGATTGCAAAAATTATGAAAAATATCCACCAATCAGTCATGATGGACTCATATAATTAACTTAAGATATTTATTGTCTCTACCCCATGAAATAGACAACATAATTTGATAGTTATATAGTCTTCTTTACATGGAATTAAATACATACATTTCATGACATTTTTCTTATATTATTATTTTTTTGATTTGTTTGATATGGTTTAAATACACCTATTTTTATACTTGATATTTTTACCATATTTAGATTTATTCTATATATGACATATCTATACTTTTGACAATTACTTTTTTGAATTAAATATTGGCCTTATGCCTCATTATTCATGGTGATTTCTCTTTTTCATGATCTAGTATTTATTCACTTATTGCATGAAAATTTTGACACATAATTTGTCATATCTATATATTTGTGACTATGATTTTTTATAGATAACATTCATATAATTATACATTTACACTAGTTCTACATATATCTAGTTATTCATAAATACATCATTCTAAATATATTTTTGTGTATGTGTAATACAAAAATACAAAAATATATATATATATATATATATATATATATATATAAACTATAAAAATGCAAAATAAATTGTAAAATACCACAAACAATCTATTTGTAATTATCTTAATCACATTATGTGTGTAATGCCTATTTTACTTATCTTAGAGGTTTTTATACATTCATTTTCCATGCGTACTTCTCATGGCATGATTTAATAGGTAAGATGCAATATATTCAAGTTAAATATGGTTATGTAATCTTTTCATGCCTTGCCTATGGGGGACATTTATATACATTCATGATTATTACATGCTAACATTATTACTTATTCTCCAGTTAGTATATTAAGCCACTTTGTGTAGATCATGCATCTTAACTTTTTATTCACATATATAGTATACATATATTAATTACATACATGGATATCTACATACATTTATTTTAATATAATTATTACATTGGATGACTACATTTTAGTGGTTTCCTCAACATTAATACTTTTCTATGTATTACACCTTTGTATCATATCATCCATATCTCTTTGAATAAGATTTGAGCCTCATCGATACATATTTTATAAACCACAGTATTATGCATATATTTTTCCTTATAAATGTTGTGAATTTCATGTGTATTCATCCTAAAGATAAATTGTATTATTTTATCTCTTTAGTATCACATCGGGCCTTTTATTTTTAAAAAAATTGATGATGTTTAAGATAATTATTTCATGTTTCTTTTTGAGTTTCGCTAGCCATTCCAATTTGATTGGTTATCCTATTTTAGAACTTTCATTAATTTCCTAATGTTGAAAACATATTTATTGGGACCTTTAGTCATAACATGAATTAATTTATGAGAAAATCCATAATTTTATTAGAATCCTCCTCATTTTATTAGTATGATGGATTTTTTTACTTTTCAATTATTATTATACTTATACTAATAAAAAATAAAATATGTGGTATCATACGTGATATTATATATTTTCCTATGGAGGAATCTTACCCACATTTATTCCTTATTAAATAAATGTATACACAAATTTTCCCAATTAGGGCATGCTACCCATTTTGTATATTATATATACACATGCTCCTGATGGAGGCATGGTACCCATAATTTCTATCATATATCAGATATATTTTCCTATGGGGAATTGTAGCCATGATTTTTTATTATTGACATATCATCTATATGGATTCTATTATGAATATTTTACTTATGAGTCTACATTTTTAATCAAATTTTATATCTTACACATATTATGATACATGATAGATTATGAATAATGGAACATTCATTGCCATAATATTTACACTATTAAGTTCTCATATAATGGTAATCATGTTATTTTCATGTGTACACATTCATTTATGGGACTTTTTACATACTAATATATATCATGTGAACATGACACATTTATATAAACTTATCATTGGGGGTTATTCTACATATATACATTGTATTATTCATTGATTGGCCCTTATGCCCTAGACATCATTTTACATTTTGTCAAAATATGTTCATAATTCTTTAAATGTACTTGATTTATATAATTTTCCCATTAACGTGAAAGATAAAAATCAACATTAAAGAACATTACAAAATATAAAAATTGAAAACATTAGTTTATAAATGGTTACATAATTACATATGATATATATTTACATATCCATAATCTACATGTGCTTTCCACAATACTTCTTATGTGGGTGTTATGAAAATTCATGGGTTACATGACACTAGACTATGCACTATTTACTCACATATTGAGGTGGAATTTTCAATAGAAAACATGTCTTATCAGGGGGTTACTTACATATATCATATTTTTCATGGTGATAATTTTACTTTATTTTCCTTTATCATATTAATATAAATTTCATTGGCTAATTCATCTTATTCTAGTAAATATATCTTATATATCACAAAGATGTATTTTTTATGGTTGATACATGGTTATATCAATTTTTGTGCATGAATATAGCTTACATGTTTATATGTTTTCTTTTTTATGTATACTTGAGCATCGAGGATCCTCTTGTTCTCTTATTTTAAGTATTACACAATTATGTAGCCTCACTAACTTGTCTTGTCACTAAATTTGGTGTTGTCACTAACTTTTATGTTCTATTACATTATTCATTATTTGCAAGCATGATACTAATAATGTATATTAGTATATTATTGGTGTCTACTTTACCGAAATATCAACCATGAATATATTGGGGTGTTACCATATATATATATATATATATATATATATATATATATATATATATATATATATATATATATATATATATATATATATATATATATATATATATATATATATATATATATATATATATATATATATTGTGGCATATTATATCACATTTAAAATAGTCTAGTTGTTCCCATCTTACTATGCATATTAGGGAATCTTACCATTTGGCATTGATTTTTTTATTAATTTGTTTCCCTAAGATATATTAAAACTATAAATAATTCATTGGTATCATCCATATACAAAGTTTATTAGAATATGTTTTAAGATATTAATGTTTTGGCCATAGTATTTTCCTAATGTATGAATCATCTTAACATTATATTTTGAGATGGCTAATTGTAGTGAGCATGATAAAATTATCTACTTCCTTGATCAAGAAGTAGATTAGTCCCTAGTGACTCCCAATGAAGTATTGTTATGTTTTAGAACCTATAAAAATTCTAGTTTTATAAGAACTTGTTATAGAATTGAGATCAAATACAAAAATATATATATTCATTATTATATTCTCTTTTCAAATTAAAATATTAAAATATTAAAATTTAAAATCTTCAAACATTCAAAATCCAAACTTCAAATATCTATCATGAGTATTGACTACTTGAATAAATTGACACTTGTTTCAAGAACATCAAAATTCCATGTTAATGTAATCTTACCATGATAAAAGAATTGAAATTAAATTACTCTTCCTTGGGTAAGTTAAGGTATGTTTTTCAAACTATTAATATTTATACTTTGATGCACACATGCATTAACTTTTACTCACATAACCATGTCAAAGTGGGTGAATTATTTAAACACTTAAATTTCATAAAATATATTTATCCCCATTATCTTATCCCTAATTTACCATATTTGATATAATTTGTATATTTTCCTATTTATAGAACTTATTTGACCTTATATTGGTATCCATTTATCCATTGAGTCTTAAAATAACATATAAACACTTAAAAAAATATATTTATTTGCATCCCTAGAATAAAATTCATCTATTACAATGTATCTCATAGATAACTGAGCCTATTTTTGTCTAAGATCAGTTCTACACCCTTCATGACTTTTCCCTAGTTAGATCTAATCCTTGTGTAGTTCATTCCACTTTTCATATATGGGTCATTTATCCTAATTTATCTAATATTTTTCCTTTACTATCACCTATTTTCATTTCTAAACATAGATAACATGACCTACCTTATCCTAGACTAACCTATATATACAAGTCATCTTAAACCATTTAGTAGGAATTAAAAAAAAGGTGAGCATTAAGAATAGTAGTATCATGCTACTGACCTAGAACATATCCAACCATAAATTTACTTATTTCCTCCTAATTCAAGTTGATCTTTATTGAGTATTATCTTACACACTTGTGACAATGTTTTTTCATCTTGGTCTCTCACTATCCCCTAATATCAAATGAAGTTATTAGCTTGGATGTATCTACATCATCACTTATAGGTAAGAGGAGGTTCAAAACCATTTATCAATATATTCCATTTATGTCACTTATAACTACATGGAATTATAATTCTAATGCGTGTAATATATATCTTGAAACATTGATCCAATGGTTTCATAACTCCATAACCCATTATTTTGTTTTGAGTGATAATCTAGGTAAAAGAGAAGGAATTAAAAAAAAACACATTCTACCTGAAATATAAGAAAGTGAAAGTATAATAAGGCCATAAAATAGGAGGTGAACAAACCAAATATAATTTAGGATATGTAATACTTCACAATTTTGATATAATAAAGATAGATTCTACTGCATATACATTTCTAGGTCAAACCCATACAAAAGATGAAACTATCAAGGAGTATCTAGGGAACAAATTAGAGTCCAGACTAATGCACAATAATTATACACAATCATATTTATAGATCTAAACTTAAAAAATATTAGAACAATAAAATGTTGTTAACATTCCCTTTGTACTTACTTTGCATAGCTTAGTTGTTTATCTCTTTGCCTTGTTATTATTACTTAGCCAATTGATTAGATCTAAATTTTTTACTTTCATAGACATAATATTAGATCTATTCACTGCAATATGGTTTTCCTTGTTTTATGTAAAAATATAATTAGGTTGAACAAATCCTAAAAAAATATGTAAGAAATGATATAGTAGTTATATATTCCCCTAAAAGTTATGGAATACCATTATCTAGGAATTGGGTAGAAGAATTGGGATGAAACATTTAATTATATATACAATATGATAGTAATATTATGTTTGGATGTATAAATGTGAAGGTTTATATTGAGCATAAATATTCATTTAATCTCAACAATCCAAATTTCCCTCAAAATTATCCCAAGAATATAGTCAAAGATGATTTTGGTAGCTACTTCTTGAGCATACATCATCTTTATAAATATTTCCATGAGAAGGAATGAGAGATTACCCCTTCAAACCTAACTTAAACCATTTTTTTTAATAAAATTTCATTTGATGGGCATGTTCAAAATAATAGATGCAGGGTAGAATATATCCTCATAATTGTTATAGGTGAAACATTTAATAGCTTCTCATAAACCTAAATTTCAATGTATTAACAATGTTTTAGAATATAAATCACTCATACTAAGAATAATTATATCTATAAAATGGGAATAACTCATTTTTAAGGTTATTTTTTACTCTGAAGTAGTTGTACACCAAGTAAAGACAAAATTTCAAACAAACATCCTCACTTACAATAATATAAGTAATTATGTAAGGGTTAAAATCAATCAATTCTATGTTCCCAATAACTTTTAATTATAAAATTAATTCTTTGGTTTTTTAAAATCTATTTTTTGGCCACCAAATCTCAATAAGTTATAATTTATTATAAAATTTAGACACAAAACAACTATACCTGATAATGTTAGACACTAGCAAGTGTTTTGGGATGATCATAAAATAAAAATATTCCTATAAGGAATTGATGAATATACAACTCTAAATATAGATGTATATTAAGATGTTGAATCAAATTATTGTAAACATTCTCAAGAGGAGAATGGATTCCGTATTGAGTTAACAAGGAAAAAGTGATACATATTATGACCAACATCATAACTAAGGGGCTAATCCCCTTAGAAACATTTTTAATGAAAAATATTTAGTTTCAAAATTAGTAATTAAGTCACCCTTAGAGGATCATATATAAGAGGTAAATCTAGGAATTTCCTAATTTCCTCAATTATTTAGCACACCTAAACATTTTTTAACTCAATAAAAATGATAGTAAACTAGATGGATGATGTCTATAAATATGTATTTGTATGGAAGTATGAGGATATAAATACATATATTATAGGTACTATAACAACTAGATTAAGTTGACACTATATATCAAGCCATTCCATCAAAATATAATGCTAGTTAATCCTATTGTCCAATTAGTAATGCATAAAGAATTGAAGAATGTTTTGGATTCAAAGATCATCGTATTAGTGAGGTATATTAATCAGGTTACTAATATAGTACTAATTCATTATAAAATAGTAATATCAGATTGTGCACAAACTTTAATAATTTAATCAAATCATCATTAAAAGAGAACTATCCATTTCCTAAGATGGATCAACTCCTTCAAAAGGTGGTGAGATCTAAGAAATTATCTATAATGGTTGTATTTTAAAGGTATAATCAGGTTTTGGTAAATATATAATATCAACATAAAACAAATTGTAATACCTTATGGGGTACCTTCTTGTATGATATTATGTAGGTTTTCATGATATAGCTCATTTGAAAGGGACATTTCAAGATTCATCATGTCAAAAAAAAAAAAAAAAACTAATATTTTGATTAGTATACATGTGCCTATCATCAAGGAGAGAATGATATATAATAATTTATTCCATGAGGATTATAGAAGGCTTGCACTTATAAATAATAATAAAAAAAGGTACAAAAATATAGTCAGCCAAACCAAATGAACTAAATGAAAAAAAATGATAAATGTTGGAGCAAAGTTTCAAAGAGATATGGATTATGCATTTAAATATTTTAACTTGATATATTATTATTAACCTAGATGACTTTAAATTATTATCCAATAAAATTGAACAATATCCTCAACATCAAAAATAAGTCTTTTAAAGTTGCAAAAATTACAATAATTGTTTTATCCCTAAAAACTATTTTTTTTATTCAAGGGAAATTGCTTCGTTATATAATATGTTAAGAAGAAATTAGGACAAATATTTTAATAATAGATTCAATCAAACTGGTAAAATTTCCAAGGCAAAAAAATGGAGTCCAATATTTATTTAGATAAATTATTTTTCATAAAATATTTTTCCCCAATTTTTTGAATTAAACAAAGAGATTAATAACTTGCTGAAAGATGGGAATGAGACAAAATGGAATGAAAAAGTTATGAAATTTTTTGAACACCTCAAAGATGCCTTAGCTAAATCTTTGTGCTTAATAGTCAAAAATATACAAAGGAGTTTTAAATTGTCTGTTTTGCACCTCAACATACCATAACTATCATTTTTTAACAAAATAATGACTAAGGATTTGAATAACCTATTATTTCCATGGGAAAAGACTTAAAATATATTAATTTTATATAATATATATATATATATATATAAACTTATGCCTTAGTGAAAGAGGTTAAATATTTCATATATTATATACTAAAGTCTAATAACATAGCTTTAGTTCTTCATAATATGGTAAAATAAATATTTTATTAATAATAAATGGATAGTAAAATGGTTATATGGATAGCTAAAACAAAAAATTGACATGGAAGTAGACTTGAAAACTTTTTTAACAGATTAAGGGTTAGTAAATTTGATGGCCAACCTAATCTTGATACCATGGAAATAATTCAATCTTCCTCAGACTCTAAGGCTACAAATCATAATAGAGACTTCAAAAAGTTTAGCGAATCAAAATTTTACACAAAAAGAGTGACTCACTTATTTACTCATGCAATATTTATACAAATTAAAATCTCTTAAAAGAGTTTAACATAGACATTATTCAAGGAAATGTTGATAGGAAGACTTTAAAATGTTCTCATACTCCCTTATTTTGGTACAAGTTAAATTTTAGTAGATATTGTAAAGATAATACAAAGAAGGAAAGAGGAGGATGATTGATCAAGGATGACAAATGAAATTTATTAACAACTTATGTTGTAAATCTGAGTACTCAAACCCACCACTTGGTAGAAACTAAAGCTACTCTGTGGAGTATATATGTTATAAATAGATTATGTATACTCATATCATGATTTAAGAAGATTCCCTCAATATTATTAACTATCTATCAAGGAAAATCCCACCCAGTTCAACTATAAAAAAACCTCATCTTAGAAGCTACAACTATTTTTCAATATTTTGAATAAATTTTGATAACATGTGTATAAGGAACGAAACAAAATGGTGGACTAGTTTAATAATTAAGGGATTATTTGTGATAACATTAAGAAGTGGAAATATTTCAAAGAGTTTCTTGAGGAAGTATTTTTACTCAACATATCCCATTCTTCTTTTCAAATAAGGACCCACTATATTCTAAAATGTCTAAGCTATAATGTGGAAATATTATTTCATAAGAGCTTTATATGGTGTACCTAACATAACTATTAAGTGAATGCAAATGGACATATTTTTTTTAATGAAACTAAGTTATTAATACTCTTCATAAGTTTTACATATACATACATTTTCAAAACATACACAATTTGTAAAATCTTAGTCTTCACAGGAATTGGTCTTAAGAACTTTTATTTGAAAGTTAATTTTTGGTATTCTTTGATCCTTGAAACCTATATAAACATTTTCAAAAAAAATTATTCAAAACTTTTGTTTATAGATTTCATTTATAAGTTTTGTTCTCAACTTATGTTCATAGGTTATGTCCTTGTAAATTTATTTGCCATGTATACAAGTATTCAACATTTCTATCCATTGCAAGTTTTCTCTTTAGGATCCTAGTATTTGTAACTTTTTCATTTCAAAAAATGTTCAAAGTTTATTCTTCGGTAGGTCTAGGCCAACTTTTACATTTTAGAAAAAATGTTTGACATTTACTCTTTAGAGAAAATGTTTGGAATTTGGACTTCTGTGTTTTATCTTTGGAACCTACCCTTCAATGAAACTATTTGGCATTTACATATTTGGTTTCAATGTGCGACAAAATATTTTAGAGAAATATTAAAATGCAAGTCTTTATAAATTTTTCATTT